>JAUZSU010187321.1:0-12248 GCA_034780255.1 Parotocinclus maculicauda
AGCTTGCAACACAGGTTTGTGCAGACCTGATGATCAATATTATCCAGCTCAATTCCATAATATTCCAAAGAGCTCAATATTGTGATGTTACTGAATGCTTAGCTTTCTATCTTAAAGAACCCCGATACATGCATGCTTGATGTGGTGTTGAGCAAAGTCCATGACAGTCAACACATCTTGATCTTTGGCCTTCAAGTTGCCAAAAATGTTACATGCAAAATGATACTCTTGACAATATTATAAGCCATATTATAAGCCAATATTATAACCATGCAATTCCTCATAGCAGTCTGGTCTCTGTGATATTTAAAACACTTTTTTTAAATGTTTTTTCTGGATCAACAATTAAAAATGAATGATTTAAAAATCATTTAAAATGGTTTCAAATGAACACTATATAGACAAAAGTTTCTATATACAAAAAGTACATCTACAAGGGCTTTCCACTAGATTTTGGAACATCATTTTGAGATTAGCTTCTTTACAAGAAAGCCAGGTTCTTAATCAATGTTGGCAAAGCAATTCTCTATGGACTTTATGGACAACAGGGCAGGATGTTAATGAACTGAACCTATAAATGTGTCATATTGAGTGACTAGGCTATTAAATACAACTTATTCTACTTGCACTGTTTGTCTATGAAGAATTAAGAAATTTAATTTTACATTTACATTTAATTTTTACATGACTTACATTATGAATGTGTTAAGTGTTGTGAAGCATCAGGGCTCAATAATTATAAACTTTTGTCTATACAGTGGATTAACAAAAATGAATTAGTGTGCAGTTTACTGGACACAACAGTTCTTTTTGGTATGATGAATACAAAGTTCTACATGCTTTCTGGACATGTTTCAAATGGATGAGTTTTCTGGATATCGAAACATAAGGCATAATAAAGCTCCCAGCTTTGCCATGTCTTCTAGTGAATGACAAGCACACGGCTCTGACTTTTCATAAAAGCCATGCGCAACGGCATTTTCAAAATGACTCTGTGGTTCAATGCTGGTCACGCTTCCAGGATAAGAATAAGTTGAAAAAGAGCAGAGAAAGGCAAAAGGGTATTATCCATGTTTTGCTGAAGGCACCACACTCTTCTGCTTAGGACTGCAAGATCATGGCTTGAAGTAAAGCTCTGGTATTAATGAGTCAGTGGGGATGACTACAGCTGGTGCACAATGCACCACTCCTGACCAGCCAAATCTGTTAAGGCTCTGGGTCTATTAACAAATCCCAGCTAACATCTCAAAGTTTCATCCTTGACCATGAGTTCCATCATTAACACTACAAATATGATGGTTAGAACAGAAAGGGTTAATTACAGGTACTTGCACATGTAAACTTAGACTAGAAGACTAAAGTGTCACACCCTATTACATAGTTTTTGTTAATTTTAGTAACATACTTGGTAAAGACTGGGTATTTTGCATGATCAAAAATTGCAAGACTGTAAAAAGATTAATTTAAGATTATTTCCCATTATAATACTGGAGAAACAACAGGTGAACAGGCTCCAGACAGCCAGTAGAAAGGCCTGTTTGATACGCCTACAAGTGCGAGCAGTTTCCGCAGTTCTGTTGACACATCCAGACACAAATGGCACCTTAACTACACATCCTTGTCTCTGCTAAATCCATTTTCAGGTGTTTAGAAAAAGGACATTTGCTGTCAAGGAGCGCATTACGTGACTTGCCATTTACAGCCAGTCACCGTTGTCTTCGTTTGCATAGTCATCATGAAAAGAAAAGAGAAAAAAAGCAATAAAAAAAAAACGACTGCTATAGACTGGAACCATATTGTATTTAGCTGTGAATGCAGGTTCTGCTTGGGATCCAAGGACTATCTGTTTCAGCTTCAATCTTCAAAGGATAATTCTCATACACAAAGCAGATCGCAGCACTGCCTTGAACATTCACCAGATTTATTACCAATCAAGCATTTATGGGACCAGCTGGAATGCCAGCTTCAGAAAACTACAAGTGTGGAGGAACTACAGACCCAAATGTGGACAAATGTGGCATAGAGACGTGTCTACCAGTCAACAATCTTTCATCAAAAAGTAACCTACCCAAAAGTACCCCTCATATTTTTATGCCCTCTCATGCTAAGAAAGTTTCTAATCAGATGACACCTCTAATCATTTGTATATCTATTATATAAAGCTTTGCTGCAATCTGACATTTCTATTTGGGTGCTTTTTTTGGTCAACGTGTACAGTGATGTATCTGGGACAAAACTGGCCCTGGACTACTGCTTGTGATACAAATCCAAACCTGCCAAGCTGCCAATGCTGGGCCTTTGAGCAAGACCTTTTACTGTATCTGCTCAGCTCAACTCTAAGTCTTTCTGGATAAGGGTGTCTGCTAAATATGGGATGGTCTGGCTTTACATTTAATACCACATGCGTCCAATTATAAAGCTGAGTTTTCAAATGCCAGCTTGGCAAAGCCTCTACCTGTTGTACTCAGCTCTTTTGTTCAATTTGAATTTGTTCTAGATACGAGTATCCACTAGATATAGAATAGGGTTACTCAGTGGTCAAAGTCCTAGACTTCTACTCAGAAGGTTGAGTTTAAACTGATCAATAAAGCACAACTTCCAATACACAGATCCCATCATGTCGAAACCACCATTCTACAATACAGCAACATCTCTTTATAGAACGTTGTAAAGGGAAATACAAAACTCTTACCATCTTGCTGCTTGAAGCGATGGGTTATCAAAACATTTGTAGGTTTTTCTATAACCAGATCCAGAAGTTCAACAGGCTGTTTGCCATACTTGTGAACCCTGAACACTTTATGTTTCAGGTCAGTTCCATAAATTATGTTCTCAAAGATGTCAATCTTGTATGGCTGTGCTATCCCTATATAAGAAGGCAAAGAATAGGATGTCAGTTATTTTATTTCATTTAGAAAACATGTTCAGTTGTAATTTCCAATAATTATACAGACCATTATATAGACCATTCTACCAAAATGTTACACTTAATACTGAGCAACCCAGCGGAAACATAAGAAATTTGTACTTCAGGTTGGGGCTGTATGGTTCAATACCAACCCCAGTTCTGTGGTTTCCTCCGTGTCCACATGGGTGCAACCTTGTGTGTGTAGGTAAATAGCCATTAATGCTGAGAGCAGAACACACACACACACACACACATACATATACATATATATGCATACATATACACACACACACACACGCGCGCACACGCACGAAATTGCAAAGTTACAGAGTAATGAAATCCCATCATGCGGCCATGAGTCCTAAGAGTGCAGTCTAAAATGCCACAATGTTAATTCAAATCACTCTAGCTCTTGCTTAGCACCGATCATATTTCCTTGTGTTCTTTTCTTAATTTTTATTATTCATTTATTTTTACATCTACAGCACATAATTCTTAATGCAAATAATTCCCCATGGGTTCTAAAAATGTTGGGGATAATGACCAAACTAAAGCAATACAGTTAGAACAGTGAGTACACGATATAATAAGTGCTTTGCTTTTACTTTCCATCACACACTAAATTACATTGGGTATTTCAACACTATTATAAAATAAGCTCCGTGTTAATGATATTGGCCAACTGTGGGTTAATTTGAGTGCTTTAAACATTCTTAGGTTCTGCTATTATTCACAGTATAGATGTATAGAACACTACCAAACACTCGTTAAACAGATCTCATAATACATTCAACTTTTGATAGATTTTTTTAAATGGATGTGTCCTCATTGAAATTCAGGGAGCACCTACACAATAAAATATAATGCCTTATACAGTGTGGATTTTTTGGGGGTCTGGACCAGATTAATTCAATTTGCACTATCTGTTATGGGGAAAATAAAGTTGCTCAGCACTTATCAATTTTAGGTAGACTACAAGGTTTCTGGAACCAATAATGGTGAGAACCGAGGTACCACTGTATTAGTTCCACAAGTTACAATTTAAGGTTTAGAGATTGTGGCAGCAAGTTTTTTCCAACAGAAACTCTATAAATGCTGCTACTTCAATTAATGCATTGGGTTAAAATAAGAGTACAACAGATATCTTGTAAACAGCTAAGGCCTGTATACAACACGGTAGAATGGCCCATATAACAGAAAGTAATAACCGCATTGTGGAGGTATTGAAAGAAAGATGAGAGGTAGTGGTACTTTATTTGTTTATCTTACCCTGTTTGCCATCGATCACCACCAGAGCATCTGAGCCATCCAAACACAGACTCCCTATAACTGAAAGTTCTGCGTCGGCCCAATATAAACGCTGGGCGAAGTAATCAAGCGCTAATCCTAGGGAAGACATTAAAGTCAGGCGCATTTTTCTTATGAATCAGACAAATCAATAAACAGTTCTGAAGTCTCATTTTGGAGTTAGGCAAACTAAAGATGTTCATTTAGGATTAAGGAAAAAGAGCACAGATTTAAGTGTAACAAATGGTATAAAGTCTCAGTGACTGCAGTTGTGCCGAAAGGCATCTCGTGTATTTTTTTGTCCTTTTTTGAGCTTTTAAATAAGTAAACAAATAGAAATATCCTGCAGCATGACATGTCTCACAACAAATGCATTCAACTTGGCTTGCTAAACATAGAAAGTGTTGTAAGGAGGTGATTACATAGGTTTCCGCATAAATTGCTGTGTTATATGATTCAGTAGTAATGTGCACTAAGCTTTTAAAGATAGGATATGCCCAAATTTCTGTCAGCTACATAATCACTGAGGAATAGTGACTGAAACTGGGTATTTTAAAGACAAAAAGCCCTTAATGCATCAGTACGTGATTTTTTTTTCCTTAAAAGAAGAGATGAATTCCTCCTAAAGCATTAAACTGACTATTGTTCTGAAAACAAAAGGTATGTCGTCGTCCTTTTAACGATCTATCCTATGTAGTGTCCATGATTCATCTTTCTGTTGAGATATAACCGGTGCAGTACATTTAGAGCATAGACAAAGCTAAAGAATAATACCTGTGGGTCTCATGAGCTTTTTATCCAGCAGCACTCTACGCACAGAACCATCCATTGCTGACTCCTCAATATGTGAGTGATCACCAATAACAGACCAGTACATCATCCTGAAACAGATATAGGTGTTTTCTGAGATGGCAGTAAAATACAGTACATATAGTGTTATGGTTGAAGCGTAATTCATAAAGTATGACTTGGCAGCTCAAACCAGCCTAAAAATGAAAAACAAAAATGCTGTATACAGAATAAGAACAGCCCCTCTTTATATGATTTGTGTCTGGTTTCATGTGGAAAATCACATTATTAATTACACAATAAAAACTAAAATTTCAGATAAATGAATTATGAAGCCAGTAAAGAGAGTTGCAAAGCTTTTTCGATTTACTTAAATGAGATATCCTTGTTATTCAGTGGTCAGTAAAGACCATGACATTGTTCATTAATATAAGCAAATGTGGGTTATTATAATTTATAAAGTTACTTTAACAACGTAGTGTTAACAGTATCTGGCACAAACTACCTCAGATTCTAATATAATTCTTCTTCATAGTCCTGTCCTACTATGCAATTCCATCAGATTCCCACATGTTGCAATTGGGCAATACAGTGTAAAATCTTCATTAACCCTTAAGAGAATAAGGAATTGACTCAAGGGAATTACTTTCACCCATTAATTTTTGCCCTACTTTCACAACGGCTCTAGGGAAGTTAAAAACAGTAGGCAGCTAACTAGCTAAATGTCTCCTGCTTAAATAGAGCCCTGTGTTTGTTTGTAAAAAGTCTTAGGCCACAATTTGATTAGATATACCATAATTATAACAATGGTATAATGACTATTTAGATTTTTTTACTCCCTTTACAAGAATACAACCAGAAAACACAGATAATTTGCATGCAGTATTAAAAGAGGTGTGACCTTCCCTACACTTGCGCAATAAAAACAATTGGCAGCTTCTTCAGAATGACAAGTTGACCAACAATCGGGAGAAGCTTGAACAGGAATTTTCGAAAGGCTGGCTCCTCGTTGTCCATTTTGGAAGGGAGAAAGAATAAAAAGACTAAGATATGCTACAGCTACGATCAATGGGATAGAAATTAAATGGAAAAGAGTATTAAGGCATGACAAATTCTAGTTTGAAATTTTTGGGTCCAATCACTGACAATATGTTATATATGGTCATTGTACGATTGGTAAAACAACAGATCTAATAATGGCCTTTTGCACAATAATGTCTACATTGTATGTATGACTATATTAAACTGTACTTATAATAGAAACTTGTGACGTTTAAGAAGATGTAATTTACAGCCCTGTGGCTCATATATAAGAACCTGCTGCTGAAAACAGTAGTTACTAAGAAATTGGGTTCTGATCCCAGGTTGGCTCACCAGTTTGTAGGCCGGTGTATAAACCGGAAATTATACTGGGCACCAGCATTATGGGTCGGTGTATTACAATGCAGTTACAACAGCAACAACAATGACAATAACTCAGCAAACTAAAGATCTGGCAATGGACTTCCACATCTTGCTATGAAAGCCGTACAGATGAAAAGTATCCCTAAAGCTGAAATGAGTCAACATTGACTAGACAGCATGGGATTGAAATGTGCTCTGCTGATTCCTTATTACTGAGATTAAATGAGATTTCCACTCTAGCTTGAATGCTAATGCACTGCAAATAGCACTGGGTGCCAAGGTTGGCGAATTGGTTTAGAAATGGCGCACCATTTCCAATTACCAAGGACTGTACCCTGTCTTCTTATTTATATATACAGTACTGTGCATAAGTCTTAGGCCGCCTTTAGATTTGTTGTTTTAACAGTGCTATAATAACTGTACATAACACCGTCAATGACTGGACCACCAATCACAATTATTTTTCACTCCATAATACTTTTTCCACGGATCTTCATTCCAATATTTCTCAGCTTTGGGATGTCTTAGCCTTTTCACTCTGCCAGATGCAGCTATTGCTGTGTAAGGGGAGGTCAGACTAAATACTTGATACTGTAGGCAAATATTCTGCATTGAATATTTTTTTTTATTTTGTTTTACATTTTTATACTTCATAGAAATTTCCTGTATCAAAAAGAAACTTAAAAATAACTATATACGGTCATTATACCATTGCCTAAGACTAGTCTTGACATAGACATAGACTTGTGTGGTTGGACTACACTAAATCTAACATGAAAACAGAAAACTGGCTTGGATAGCAAGTAGCCCAGTTTCCATATTTATTAATCAAAAAATAAATACATCGTTCTGGCATATATGAAGATCAATCTTGCTCTAATATTGTGTGGACTTTGAGGGCTCTCCTGGCCTGTTGTCTATGTAATAGATGAAGACTAAACCATGTTCACCTTCCTTTTGATCTTTTTTCTCACAAATTCTATCCCTTCTGTATGCATATGTGGTTGATTTTACAGGTTACTTGTTTATCACTAAAGGTGCCTAAATAAAAACCATCTACACCGACTATGCTACACTGATATGCACTCAAATCATGACGAATTTAGTATGCCTTTTGAATCAATGGATAGTAGATGTGAGGTACAACTGCAAAATTTGAAATAATAATTGATTCATGTGGGGACATCCCTGGTCATTGTTACATGATACAACACGTACAGCCTCTAAGCACTGAGACAGAGAAGTGCAAAATACAGTATTGAGTACAGTCACAGAGACATGACCTGAACTCTGAATTCCACTTCCCAGAAACCAACAATTATGATAGGACTTTGAAACCCAACAAACCTCACCTCACTAGAGGCAATATGCAAACAGAATGGGTCAGTAACACTTTCCATTTTGAGCTTTGGCGTGAAAGTACCAAGCACTGGTAGAGGCAGATGGTTTGTTAATTGAGTTACACGTTCAGGTGTTAATCTCTGACAGTGTTGGTTATGCTACATGTTGATTTCTAACTCAAGTCTTAGCACTCATGGGTTGGGGGCAAACCAATTATAATGGGCCAGGTTTGTTTCCAAGTAAATGTTGGTTTGGCGAGGGAGCAGATCGATCATTTCAAAGAATTGGGCCTTTGAAAAGCTTAACTGTTGACCCCTGTCAGTAAGGATTACTACAGCTATGTGGCTGAAGTGATCTGAATTGAATTTTGGTTTTATCATTCACCATACTTAAGCCGTGACCTTTCCCCTTATAGGATTTATAAACATTACAATTTTATACTTCTAGCACTTATTCTAGGGCTGTAAAAATGACCAAAGAAGATAAGCTAAGAAGTTCACCCTTTGACTGGATTGATTGCAATGGCATACGGCTCTCCTGCAATATCAGTTATCAGACGAGTGCAGTTAGGTCCCTTGAGTTGGCCCACATTAATAGAGTATCTCAGCTTGGTCCAGTGAGCTGTGTAATAGCTGAACCAGTGCATCCTCGAGTGGTCTGTCCAGTAGATATTTCCAGTTACCCAATCAGCAGCCACGTCTCGAGGTCGCCTAAAGTCAGAACACTGGAAAGGGCAAGAGGATATAATAATGCTTTCGTTCATATGGTTCTTGGTTTGCTTAATAAAATAATTAGTGGAAAAGAATACAAAAATAATATATACAGGTATATACCGTTTAATTATCTCATTATGTTCTGTGAAACAGGTTGTTAACCAAAACAGACACTTACCAAGCATTATATGCAACTATAATATAAATATAGAGGGTATTTTTACAAGAAACCTGAATGTAAAAAGTTGAAGCCCAAACCTATGTGGGCAAAACTACACTACGCACAAAAATTAGGGGATATTTCATCATGGGAAAATTTATTTTGAAATATCCCATATTTTTTGTGAGCAGTGTAGTTGCAATGCATGGAAATTTACAAGAATTGATATAAAATTCAGTATGTTCTGTTATGCCATGGTCCGATTGAACTGATAATATAATAAATAATAAATTTGTTTGACAGAAGCCAAAAATGCAGTCAGACAGTAGTACAAACAACATGGGAGATCAGCCAAATGAAAGAGACTCAACAAGTGAACCAGTTTATATAGCTATACTAGGTAAAAAGAATATACAAGTAATTGGGAGAACAAACAACAGAGTACTACTTACAATAGGACAGGCATGTACTATTACGAAGACAATTTACAAATAAGCAAAGGACAGTCAAACACAAAATGAGTGACTTGTACAAGGTCTCTAAACACAACTATTAGAACAGTCCACTCTAAACAGGAGCTAACAAGCAATCAAGCACATGACCAGTAAGATAGTTACTTTAACACACAGACAGACACACAGACGGACACACACACAGACACACACACACACACAGACAGACACACACACACAGAAGATGGACTTCGGCTCAAACTCCTGACTCTGCTTATGAAATCATACTGTTGCTTGGCTGTTGTGGTGACCGCATGGATTGGCTCCTTACAGCCATGACATCCAGAGTTAACCGACAGATCCTTATTTACTGTTATCATTTATTTTAAATGTCGAGACTTTCATTAAACGGCACATACCTGTACTATATTAAGCACTCAAAAGTGTGATGCTGCACAAGAATGTAGCTACTAGTTGTAACTGAGAAACTTTCTAATATTTCAGAAATATACATGTCTTCCACATTTGGCAATACTTACTATTATTCCAGCATTTGATTTGATTTGACTCCTGTCTATGATTTCTTTGTAAAAAAGTCCACCCGGATTAAACTGGGTAGCCCAGATAAACTTTTGTTGGTGCAACAGAGCATCCATCCCAATGATGCGGGCGTTTTCCTCGATGCGAGCAAGAACTTTGTGTCCATGGCTCTGGTTAAATGGATACACAAAACTTCGGATTTCAGTGTCATTAGCTATGTAGAGCACTCGATCTTCTGGTCCTGCCCGTTGAGTTATTAATATGCAAAAAAAACGAGAAGTGGCTAAATTCCATTTGGGGTTTAAGACAACAGTTTGAAAAAATAGCACAGCAATGATAAAACATCAGTGCAAACTGAACAGATTTAAACAGTATAATAGTCATTATAAAATTGCATAAAATTGCTAAGGTACATAATTAATGTAACAGTAAAGAACACTAACTGAATTATTTGTCTAAGCATTATGTATAAACATCACAATCTACTCTACATAAGTAAACTACCAATGTAAAATGCAATGTTGGTCGTTTTGAGATTAGAAAGACACTACGGGTGTTTCGTTGCTAAGTGATTGTAAATACACTTTTTTTTTATCATGACAGTCTCCATAAATGACCTAGTGTCTATAGAAAACAACACTGTTAAACTCACGATCACGATCCAGCCTAAAAACAGGCTTTTAACTATTCATGAACAATGTTCAGATCATTACAAAGTGAAAATTGTTTATTTCTAACAGACAGCTAACACTGGCCAGGTGATTAAACGTCCAGCGTATCAACCCTAGCTGTTGCCTTTTTCATGCTACTTAAATTTGGTAAGACAAAGTATGAAGTGTGTAAATAAAATTGGAAAAATGTTATTCAAAAATATTTGAACGGGTCTTAAGTTAACACTAAGTATAGGGTTTCTAATAACCTTGTATAACAAATAATATATAATATAAAATACATCAGTAACTATTTAAATATTTACACAATAATGTGATTGTTTTAATTCTACATACAAGGGATTTTGATAACCAGGTCTATATTTGGGGAAATAAGGGGCCTGAACTGCTGAAAATTTGTTAATAAGCATACATATTTTAAAGGGTTTGGCCATATGTCTGGTAATTATTAAATATAATGATAATGGACATCTTTAGATGAAGACCATAACTATAAAGAATGCACTTTTTGGTATATGCAACAATAACTTCTACAGTTGTGGTTTAGAATTAAGTCCAGATAAATGCATGAGGGAATTTGCATTTTGTGAGGGGATTCGCTGTTTATTAAATATAGCTCAAAGTCTATATGCCTGATAAAGAAGGATTAAATATAAGTCAAAATGCCCTGCAAATATATTTTGAGTGCGATTCTATATAAAAATACTTTATTTAATCTAACGTAGAATTTGACATGCCGTCTGGCAGAATACAAAGTAATTGAATAGATTAGTTTGTGAAGGTAATATATTTACAGATGGTTGTAGAAAATGTATTTTTTAAAACAATAAGCATTTAGCTCAAAACAGTGAAAAATCTAGGTCCTTACCTTTAGCTACACAGTTGCCGTTGACGTCCTTATAGTTTTTGTCACATGTACATTTGTATGATCCTTTAGTATTAGTGCAGTAGTGAGAGCAAGTGCCAAAAAACAGACACTCATTGATTTCTGAGAAAACAAAAGTTTAATTATTAGATGCTGTAAATACAGTCCAAAAGTGACCCTTCTGTGCTTTTAATACAGCAGCGTCACAGTAAATCCTAAAGACGGCTGAGGTTCTTCTTAGGTCACATTTTTAACTTGTCATGCATTTTATTGAGCTTAGCCATGCCAAAGCTCTTAAACTTGACTTATTAATACTGCTTCAGGTAGTCAAGCGTGGTGCAATGCTGACACGCTTCTGAATGCACCAATCCAGTCCCAAACTCTTAATGTTTCTACTATATACACAATACATTTAAATTATACATTTAAGGTACAAAAGAATGTTCTTACACCAAAGTCTTAAATACCATGCATCATGTTAATGCAATAACATTAAACTGTTAAATAAAGGACACAAATGAATGATCAGTGCATTCCATGCTGCACTACCTTTTTAGGTTTTTAATTTGTAATGAAACTGTTGTACCTTCACACAATTTAGTCTTCGGGTTCCTCTGAAATCCAGGCTTGCAATGACAAATGACATTAGCACTTGTTTGATTGCACACGGCATCCTCTCCACATGGATTTGTCCTTTTTCCACATAAGTCACCATTTAATGCTGGAATAAAAAAGAGCTTAAATGAAATGGTACACCAATTAAATGCATTATACAACGTTCTAGAAAACCTCTAACAAGATGTGTCTCCATGTTTGTTGGTGGGATGCATAGAATAAATATATTCAGTAGAGACAAAACATGATTCTAATGGTCCTTAATGACGTTTAGTTAGGAAAGTACATATCAGCTGACATCTACATGAATGCCTGGAACAACTAGATCACAGCAGAACATTACCCACAGCATAACACTTGTTC
Source organism: Parotocinclus maculicauda (assembly GCA_034780255.1). Taxonomy (NCBI): domain Eukaryota; kingdom Metazoa; phylum Chordata; class Actinopteri; order Siluriformes; family Loricariidae; genus Parotocinclus; species Parotocinclus maculicauda. The sequence goes on from JAUZSU010187321.1 coordinate 12,109, forward strand.
CTGTTAAGAGATGTGGTGGTTTTTATTTAGGACCCAGGTATGCGGGATAAGCATATCCCACAGCGTATAATAATAATGGGAAAATAATATAGAACAACCGAAAAGGGATGAAGAGCGGAGCGTAAGGCTCCTAACATAAT
>JAUZSU010187332.1:0-12247 GCA_034780255.1 Parotocinclus maculicauda
TGCCTCCACCATCAGAAACAGACTGGGCAAAAATGGCCTGCATGGCAGAGTACCAAGAGGAAAACCACTGCTAAGCAAAAATAACACTAAAGCTTATCTTAATTTTTCCAAAAAACATCTTGATGATCCCCAAGCCTTTTGGCAAAACATTTTGTGGACCGATGAGACAAAAGTTAAACTCTTTGGAAGGTGTGTCCCCCATTACATCTGGCGTAAAAGAAACACTGCATTTCAGAAAAAGAACATATAAATATAGTAAAATATGGTGGTGGTAGTGTGATGGTCTGAGGTTGAAAGACTTGCTGTGATAAATGGAACTATAAATTCTGCTGTCTACCAAAAGATCCTGAAGGAGAATGTCCGATCATCTGTTCGTGACCTCAAGCTGAAACGAACTTATGCTCTGCAGCAGGACAATAATCCAAAACACATCAGTAAGTCCACCTCTGAATGGCTGAAGAAAAACAAAATTAAGACTTTGAAGTGGCCTAGTCAAAGTCCTGACCTGAATCCTTTTGAGATGCTGTGGTATGAAATTAAAAAGCCCGTTCATGCTCGAAAACCCTCTAATGTAACTGAATTAGAACAATTCTGCAAAGATAAGTGGACTAAAATTCCTCCAGAACGCTGTAAAAGACTCATTGCAAGTTATAGCAAACGCTTGGTTGCAGTTGTGGCTGCTAAGGGTGGCCCAACCAGTTATTAGGTTTAGGGGACAATCACTTTTTTTCCACAGGGCCATGTAGGTTTGGATTTTTTTTCTCCTTTTAATAATAAACACCTTCATTTACAAATTGCATTTTGTGTTTACTTGTGTTGTCTTTGACTACTATCTAAATTGGTTTGATGTTACGAAACACTTCAACAAATGCAAAAAAATAGGAAATGAGGAAGGGGCAAACACTTTTTCACATCTTTGTTTATTTTAAAGAGAAGTCTCTAGAGAAGCTACAAAATAAACCTCTATATCGCATTGACAGGAAGCCACAAAGAACATGGAAGCTCCTTTTTAAATACTATAAGTTAGTGGTAAATTATAAAGCGGAACACCAAACCGCTTGTTTATTTATTTTAAATATCTGAAGAATAAATTAGAACTCTGACAAAGCTGCAGCTGGGGAACTGTTTTAAAATCCTCTTCTTCGCTTTTCCCCACGAAAGGCTGGGAAAGGGGAAAGGCCTCCTCTGTGCATCAGGGTTTTTAGCTCAGCTCCCTAGCATTACAGAGATCCAGCACCATGCAAGCAATACGATTGAGCTGCTAACTTCTGCTGTTGTCACTGACAGTAAAGTCGAGTCGCAAGGTTTGTGTTTAAAAAAAAAAAATAGTAATAAAAAAAAACATTTAAGTTAAATCTTAAGTAATCAAATTCGGGACCTACTTACCTACCTGTATTTATGTACTCTGTTGTCCTGTACCTGGCCGTTTCTGACCTTCACGTCTTTTATTGTGTTATAACATTTTCACCCTAAATTTAACTCATCATTGACTTCAGTCCCACTTGCATCTCATTGACCAACAGACTAGAGGATTTTTATGCTAAATCTAAAGCTAATGTGACCATCAGATTTTCAGTCAAATCATTTCATTTGTGCAATGCTGGTCTGCATTTTTCTCTCTACCCCTGCAGGTTCGGAAGTGTTATAGGTTCTTGCATGTCTAATTGATCCTTTATTCATGTCAAGGTTGGTGCTAAAAGCTCCTTTAGAAAGGGCATTCTGAAGTCTGTAGGAACTGGCTTGTTCAAGCAGTTTTGTGATAAACATGGCTAGCAGAAAATGTAGCTCTCATGTAGCTCTGTTCTTCTCTTTCTCATGGGCATGTATTCACTCACTTAAGCTATCTTCATACCTTTTTTTTGGTTGTTGTTTTTATAGAAAAGGTCATGCCGCAGAAAGCATTTGGCTGGTCTTCTGTAATGAATGGGGTTTGTCACAAGTCTGTATAGCAGACTCTGTCCTCCCTATTCCATGGTGGCCTCTTGACACTCATGCTTGCATATGGTAATCTGTTACCATCTCGCCATAGTTGTACCTGAAACTACAAATTGATTTCATATTATGATAATTGGCCAACCTTTATTGCAGTCTGGGATGTTTTTTTTTTAATTCACTTCTCTGCCCCATATTTTCATTCAAATGGGGGAACAGTTGATTATACAGGCATTCACTTGATTAATTACTGCTTTTATCAAGGCTAAAATTACAAGACCACACCATATGAAGTGAATGAGATTGCATTGAGGTTTGTCTGCCTTGCAATTACTCTTGCTTCATGGCATTGTAACTCAGCAGTTGGACTTGGCTAGTAGCATGCCTTCTTACCCATAGGTTCATTCCAATCAAGTAATGAATGTAGGATCAGAATGGTCAGTAATCCAGTTGATAGCAAGCTTAAGTTTTACATTTTTTCTCAAACGTACAGACTTTAGGTGTACAGACATTGCATTAGGTATGCACACAACTTTTATGCCTGTTTAGGGCACAATCAAAATGCATGCCCCAAGCATTGTACTGAAAGGCAAATTGTTCCTGGCTTTTCATTACACAGTCAAATATTCATCATAAATATGGTTCACACCGTATTGTTTATGAGTTATGTTGTTTATCCCTAGGGTGAATACAAATTCAACAAAAGTGTGAGAGCGTGTGGGCTTTTATTTTTTTTTTATTTAAAAAAAAAATATATATATATTTTTTAATTGTTCTTTATTTTTGTCCTTTATTCTATTTTTGTCCGTTATTGCTGTTATAGATTTAATCTGATCATTTTTCTAAGTGTTTTTATGCATAGGACTTATTTCTCAAGGATTTTGCCCTTGCCCTTTCCATTACCCCCCCACCTAGTCCCTATAGCAGTCATTGTTTATTCTTGTGGCACCTCTAGTTAAGGAACTGAACAAGCAGCAGTAATTCAGCATGGCTCCTTTCATCAGTGGCCCTTGCGGCACTCCATGTCATTTGCCCAGGTTCTTCTGCATTCATTTAGTATAAGCCCCCATACATGCACTCACCCACTCAGTCTGCCCTTTTTCTTCTTCCAGAGCTGTTTTTTTATGCGTATTGTGCTTTTGAATGTTCTGTTTAAAAGGGCTGAGGACTTTGCTTTAGAATATCAATCTTCAAGATGACAATCAGATCCATAACCCTGGTTAAACAAGAGTGTCACATGCACAAAAGGCCTATCTGTTATGTACACTGAATCCAAATAGTTTGTGTAATCCACATAGTAAATATTAGTGGTATAAGATCAATAGATTGTGGGCATTTTAAAATCACATGCAAGCCCTGGCTCACATTCCACAGCATTTGTAAGGTGTATGATGGAGCCGAGGTTAAGGTTCTGTGCAAACCAGCTATGTTATTAATCAAATCTGGCAAACCAATTTTCTGAGGATGAAATGAACTGACTTGTTTTGTAAGCAGAAAACTTTAAATGTACTGTATTGTGTCACTGAGTAATTGGTTCAACCCATGTTACTGCCATTGTTTGCTTTCTGTTATGAATATGTTTGTGGGTGTAGTTGAAATGGCAGAACTATGTAGATGGGCGTTTTCACAAACCTTTGTCTATATGGTGTTCTGTTTTCCTAATTGACCATTAGCTATGAAGTCATTACTGCACAGTCAGGGTTTTCCAGTGTCAGGGCCTCTGTAAAAAAAAATTAACTGAGTGTGTCATTTATGAATATGTAATATGCACTGTAATTTCTCTGGGACTTGAAATCAGATTTGAATTTAAAATATAAAAATCACAAGCACATAAGGTGCAAATAACATCTTGCTATTTTAGTGAATGCATTATTTTTAGTCTTCAAGTGCCCCCATGAATGCGTTGTGGTCAGCTGTTGTAGCTTCTTGGCCAAGGAAGCAAGTTTTAAAATATAGTATAGACCTTGCAAGTTTTCCACAAGTCATAATGGTGAAGATTTGGTTAATTTGTGTGTTATTGCTCATTATGTGTCAGCGGTGTTATATGGACGTCTGTTCATTTTCAGGTTGTTTAATGTTTGATTGAGTGTACTTAATTATGCTAATTATTGTAGTCCTGTACATTGTTATATAGTAGACTGTCTGCTTTTTTGTAAATAAAGTTTAAAGTTTATCACTAACATGTATGCCCTCATCTGTGGTCTCTAGGCAGATTACTTCACTTGTATTGCAACCATTGTGTACATGAGAAAGGAAAACTGTCTGTACCAGGCCTGTCCTAGCAAGGACTGCAACAAAAAGGTGGTGGACCAGCATAATGGAATGTACCGCTGTGAGAAGTGTGACAAAGAGTTTCCTGAGTTCAAGTACCGTCTCATGCTTTCTGTAAGTCAAACTCTATCTATCTCTACCCTAAATACCAGCTTCTGTTGTCCTTTCATTATACTGGGTGTTTTTCCAAGTACAGTCAGCCCTACATTTCCACAGGGGGATGGATTCCAGGGCTCTGTGCGGAATCTGAATTTTGTTCACAAATGCAGATACCATAAATACAGAGGACAATTTATTATTTAAGTTGAATAATAAAAAGCGTTTTATGTTATTTTTGTGCTTTACTATTCAGTTATTTTGTGTTCTCTATAACCTGTAGTTTGTGCATGTGCTTTGTATTATTTGCTTTGCCTGTTCTACCCTACTTCCTTGTTTTCCATAGTGAAAAATAAATAGTTTAAATTTGGATCAGATTGCATTTTGTTAAGTCATAAAGCATTTCTCTTATATTCCAGGCTAATATTGCAGATTTTGGAGATAACCAGTGGGTGACATGCTTTCAAGACAGTGCTGAGGCCCTCCTGGGCCAGAAAGCAGAGTACATTGGTCAACTCAAGGACTCTGTGAGTGTGTCTCTTTGATTTTATGTCAATTGTACTTTATATTTAGCTCTCTGTTTTGGCCATTGCATTGCGTTTCATTTCGTCTATTTTGTCAACAAAAACAACTCTGTGTGTTTGAGTTTTGTTAAGAGAGAGTGAAGTGATCCATCTTGTATATTAAATACCAATGCAGTTTTCATTTATGCCAATTTGTGTTGTTTTGAACCAACATTTGATTTCTTCTTTTCATGTCTTTGGACAGAATGAGGCTACATATGATGAAGTCTTCCAAAACGCCAACTTCAACACTTTTGTTTTCCGCAATCGAGTGAAATTGGAAACCTACAATGTGAGTATGGCTTTCTGTAGTATTTTTGGAATAAAATGCAAAATATATGTCCTGTTTTACGACTAAACAGAAGCAGTACAGTGTGTAGTGTGCCTTTGAGTATGAAAATTGTTTTCACAATATTGTTACTGGTAGCTGGTTGGGACATGTCCAAACAGATCGATTGCTGTTATTATAGCAAAAGGTCTGCCACTTTTTTTTTTTTTTTTCCCTGCTAAACTGACACAACGAGCAACTGGATGTAGTGTCTGCGGACTTTGAACCTTGCTGCAAAAAAAAAATAATAATAATTTTTTTTTTTGTATATTAGTTAAATAAATTCTACCTTTTTTTTAGAATTTGAGTGCTGTAATTTTAAGATTATCTCTTTACTGTAACTAAAAGGCTAGCCCAAATAAACATTTCCCACATTAGTATAGTGCCACTTAGCAGTGCAGTACAAATTTTTGTGACTGCTTTTGTTTGTCTGTGGAGACTGTACTATAATCCTGATTAAACGTACATATTAAAAAAGCGTATACCTTAACACACTGTCCACATACTTCTGGCCATGAAATACTTACTTACTTACTCAGTCTCTTGTATATGACCCCTGACACATTTGAAATCCGCCAGATGTTTAGATATTGGTGCCAGGCTTTTCATCACTGTGAACCCAACAACCTGTGTGGAACTGGTGAAGGTCATGTACTAATAAACAGGCTTACTACAAACGCATGTTTGTGGTAAAAAAATATGACACATCACACTTTAAACATCTCTGCTAAATGAAGGATAAGCTAACCTCTTCACGCTCAGCTTTGGTTCACTTTATGGTGGATCTTAGTTGGCTCCTATAACCTGTACTGGGACTGTTCTTAAACCTAAAATTCAGTACCTACACTTAAACATTTTATTACCTTCTAGTTGACAGCAAACAAGACATGACAGAAGAATATAGAGTATATTTTTTATTGACTAATTGTTTTTAAGAACAGATTTTAGTCATTATCATCTCAGAGTTCATGTTTCCACCAGGGGTTTTGCCTTATTTGGGTCTTACCGAAGATTCATCAGGAATGGAAAAACATATCAGCATTAAATGCATATATAAGCCATACCAGGTTTCTATGTTGTCTTTTACTGTTCAATCTTTGAATTCATCATAAATCTTGACACGTGTTCATCAAGCAGCCTGTGCTTACCATGTGCATTTGGGTTTACTCTGGGCGGTCTGGTTTCGTTCAGAACGTTCAAAAGACATGCATTAGGTTAATTGGTTGCTCTAACTTGGCCCAGTGTGAATGTGTTTGACTGATCTATATAACCGTGCTCCTGTTGTGAATAGCCGTTGATGATGATGCAACATTAATAAAACATGATGCGCCAGTACGTTAGTTCTAAGACTTGCTTAATTCTGTTTGTTTTCATGACATTTGCAAATGTCATAGTAGCCGTCTCTTTTAAAAGTAAAAAACTGACAGGCCCCAGATGTGGCGACAGACTGGTGCTACTCGGCAAGCCTTTAATAATGATGAGGCATGATGTTTTTTGTAGTCACGATTGTTCTTTACTTAAAACGCGATATTACAATAATGTGATGAACAGCAAAACACTTATTTTTGTATTGTACTGTACCAGAATGCTCAAACACGTAACAGTTATCACAGATCACATTACAGGCAAACTAGGTTAGGTCAGGTTACTGGGGTGGTCATATCAGAATCATGAGCTTGTGTGTAATTGGATGTAGGTTTGTTTCCAGTCAGTGTTCCAGTAATGTATAAATGAGCTCCAGGTGCATGTCTGTAGAGCACATCTACAAACAAAGTTTTTAAAAGGAAAGCCCTTCCTCTGGTATGCCTTTCAAAGGTTTATAGGGGCCACTGTGCATTAATATTCCAGGTTATTTCGTTTTTAAAATGCTTAAAAACACTGGCACCAACAGCCTTGTCTTATAAATATATTCATACATACAGTAGATGCATATAAAGGTAGATGTGGCAATAAAGACCTGCCATAGAAATCTGAACACAAAGCAGAACTGCTGCAGGCACTGCATGCCCAAGATGCAGTCTAGAATATTAAGTGGCTTCAAGCAAAGTGAGGGTCAATACAATGTGTGTTTTACTTTCAGCAAAAAACACATATGATTTAAGCATTCTTATGTTTCTTGTAAAATGTAGTTGATGAGGATGCATAAATAAGTTTGCTGATACAAGGTTATGATCAGTTATTGCTGTCATACTAGTGCCTATCCTCATATTGTGACGTTATAAATATATAAAATATATATTTGTAGATATTACAGATCATAAAAGAACACCTCCCCAAGAAGCAAGAACTTGAAACTATGTGGACTTCATGGTTGCCGTTTGAAAGTTGAACTACAATGTGAAGGATGTAACCTAGCAACTATAAAATGGCCTTGAAGTGATATAAATATATATATGAAATGTCAGCTATAGCTTGTATTCTGTTTAAATTATTTAATTTACTTGTATAGGATTTGGTCATGTGGGCTCAGTATTTATCTATTCATTTTTCCTGTATCTTTCACTGCAGTTCTCTTTGTATATTATGGAATGGAGGATCATGTAATGTGTGCAGCATATTATAGTAACACATATTTGCCAGAAATAATCAACTCTACAGAGAACGTAAGGATTTGTAGCTGTAAACTATTTATCAGAGCTAGATCTTGTTTGTATTGTTTGAATGAAACGGCACATAAACAAAGGTAATGAATTATTTAGTATTTTAGAGTTTATTTAATTAATACTAAGTCACAATTAGTCAGCCCAATATAATATTGCTAATTATACAAAATATAATTTTATAGCCTACTGCCAGTCTTTCACCTGACATTGGGTTATACAAAAGTTAGCCTTCGGAAACTCAAATGAATAAGTAGATAATAAAAAAAACAGAAGTGGAAATAAGAATGTTTATAGATAGCCTTATTCTGAAGTTCAAAACTTGTGGCACAGCAGCAGACCATGATTGAACCCAAAATTAGCCAGTTCCTCATGACAATGAAAAAAACCCCTGTGTTACTGCAAAAGGTTTACAAAATGATGAAGGTTGTTACAACTGTTAGTATTGACTATAAAATTGCTTTACAACAAAGTACTTCATGGTTAGACGGCGTGGTGCACTTCACACTCGTTCAAGAGACTCAAGAAGGGTTGACTGAAAAATGCTTGAAATAATGTGGGTAGGACTGCAAAGTTCTGGGGGACAGTTTTATCTTGATAAAAGAGAACTTTTTAGCATTATAGATCACCTGGTGCAAGAACAATAAGGGACAAAAAATTAATTAAAAAAACTCTGAGCACGGAGGTGGGTCAGTGTTTATTTACATTTATGGAATTTAGCAGACGCCCTTATTCAGAGCAATTTACAACTGATATATTCTTACAGTTCAAGCAATTGTGGGTTAAGGGCCTTGCTTAAGGACCCAACTGGCAGCTTGGCAGAGGTGGGATTTGAACCAAGGACCTTCAGGTCCAGACTCCAGTGCCTTAACCGTTAGGCGACCACAGTCCGATGATGAGGGTTAATTTTTGTACTGTAGAAGCTGGAAGCTGTTTGTGTTACTGGCATCATCATGGATAATTTGTCAGTCTTATGTACATATAACATAACATCTAATCTGCCATCAGGTTTGGTCCTTTTTTGAGTTTTGGTATTTAACAAATGTTTCCACTTTAGGGATAGATTCAGGTGGGTATTGCTTAACATTAAAGATATGTTCTGTGAAATACGGCATTGTGTGATCTGGATGTTGTTTGAACACCTTAATATAGTCGTATGTAGAAAAGCTTTATGGGATTTTGTAGTTTTTGAATATTGACCAAATATCCCAGGCACTTTAATGCTTACTATACATGGAATTATTTACTATCAATATTGTTAATTAATTATTGCTATTTTTGTAACTTGGAGGTAAAATCTCGTTTCACTCTTCACTTGGCTCCATCATAGTTCAGGCATGCTCTCTCAAACAAACACTCGTGTTTTATATTTATATTTCCTTTTGTAAGCAATGAACTAAGTACTGTGAAACAGGCGTAGGTTCTGAAAAACAGTCACATTTAAAGCTGATGTTCTGTGTTGCAAATATTAAGTTGTTGTTTCTCGATTGGTGTAAAAACTGGACATGTTTGAGAACATACCTGCTCTGTTTGAGTCCTGTCTGAGCATACCTGTGTAAAGCAGCTTTAAGACTAAGTTCTTGTAAAAAGTTCTATATAAATAAATCGGACTGACAGTCCTAGAGGTGGACATAGAATAATAATATTTAACTGTTGTGATACATTTTGTTATTGTGATAGACATTACCTTTTCTAAGCATATCCAGGCATATCGTTGGTGCTTAAAGAACGCTGAACAACTACATATTTCATTAGAAAGTGTTTATCCTTTTTAATTGGATAAAACGCAGCATGTTTCTGAATATGAATGAAGTATTTGATCATATTTGAATAGTAGTTTTTATGAATCTGTCATAACTGATGCATTTTTTCTGCAATCAGATGTATCGTGACAAATATCTTGAAATTGTCTCTAAATATTGTGATATAATATGGTTACCATATCTCCCCACCCCTAGACAGCCCTAGTGTTTACTGATGTAGACCGGTAACTTGTAATGCACCAGATTAATTTGTCATTCCCAATTAAATTTTACACTATTTTTGTCACCGTTATTATGGTGTCTTCTTTGGATATGTTTTTAAATACTTTTTTAAAAATTTGCCTTAAAATGAAACTCTAAAGTTTAAGTTTCAAATATTGTCAGTCTGTCTCTCAGTACTCTGTTGGTTTGAGGAATTACTAAGTGAGTAGGAAGATTGATCCAAGATCTATTTCAGACGCAGCTAGTTTTTTAGTGAGGAAGCTCTTCAGTGCATGCTGTTTGCAATACATGCTTAGCAAAAATAACCAATGAAAAATTCAGAAAACGTATGGAACAACTATTTAATAAGACGCAACAGCATAATGAATATGCAGTATTTGACAAGGTTAAAGCTAAAATTGCAAGAACACCAAATTTCCACTAAAAGAAAAACTGAAAAAAAATATTTGTGTACTGTCATTTATAATTCTTATACAGAAGTATAATCCGTATTAGCCAACATAGGAATCAACAGATCGTATGACGAAATAAGTAGGAATAGGCCAAGAAAATCTCTATTTTGAATCAACATTTGTAACAATTTCACTATAACTTTACATATACAGCTTAAATGGAAATTGTCATTAGGATTTCTACTTATGTAGATTAAATGTTTCAGTTGATATCAGTATGATTAATGGTATGCTTTAAAGCTGATCAGACTTCGTTTTGTTTCCATGTTTAGGATGAGTCCCGTATTAAGGTGACAGTAATGGAGGCCAAGCCTGTGGATCACAAGGAATACAGCAAGAGGCTGATCATGAACATCAGGAGTATTGCCACAAATTAGGAGCACTGGTATTTCCAGCCAGAGTACTGTTCTGCACAATAAGCAGGACTTCAATCTTATATGCAACATCTGTGTTTGCATCCTCTGTTGTTTTTGTGTTTAGTTATGTCTTCAAAGTTTGCTTAAATGTAATATCCCTTGTAAAGGAGCCTCTGTTTCTGTTTGTTTTCTTTCAATTGATCTGAGTTGCATAATGGGAGCAGCCTGTTTTAGTGTGTGCAATGGTAACTACCGCTGACTAGAAGGAGCAGTGGGTGGTTGTTAGAAACTGCTGCCCAATTAGTTACAGGTATGGAGGCTTGTAAGAAACTGTAAGGCTTATTAGAATGGTAGATGGTGGCAGATCACAGGTCAACCATTATGAAGTCAATGTGTTGTGTGTGTGTGTGCTGCTGTTTGCTGTTGGTGTTTTTTCTCTCTCTGATTTGGCAAGTCCAGTCAGTAAGCTGCTGTCTCTTAGCATGCCTGTTCTAGATCTGCGTCTCCCTGATAAACCCACACATTCTTAGACCTCCCAGACACAAGCACTCTGTATATGTAGATATTCTTTCTGTAGAACTCTGTTTTGAGAAAAACCAATAAACATTTTTGAGAACTCTTTTGTGGTATTCATTTTTTACATGATTAGAAATGGAGTTAATGTAATGTCTTTTCAGTTTCCCCAAAGTCTATTGCAAGTTGATCTTAGGATCTAGTCAGGTGTTTGCAATGTCCCGACAAACCTTCTGAAAACTGTGTTTATTACAAAAGTATAACGTTAGGAATTCAGAATATTTTCCTCCATGTCCTTTTCCTCTTAGTTATTTGGCAGATAATTTTATGCTGATGGTCTGCCAACTGACGAGGTACAATCCAAGCAATTGCTTGTTAGTTTCTTTCTAATAGAGCAGAAAGTAGCAGCTTGGCAGTGCTGGACCTTGAACCCTGGTCCGTTGTCTAGAACCGTTACTGCCTCCTTAGAGGCAGAAGTCCAAAATCTATAAGAGTGGACGTCTTTTAAATGTATCTCCAAATTACAATGGGGGAGGGGGTTGTATAATATGTATATATCATACTGTAGCTACCTTTACCATGCTTAAACGTTTACATTAACCTGTAGTTGAGCAAAATCGTTGACATAAGTCTATTACATAATAAATTATTGATTTTTTATTAAAAAATAAAAATGACTAGCATGGCTTTTCCTCACTACTCACTATCACGCACTGCCAATCTCCACATTTAGCACGGAATTTAAGGGGGACAACCTGAATGTGGCTGCAGGTTTTTTAGTCCAGCTAAATCAGAGCCTGTCCTAATACAGTAGGGGTTTAGAAACCAAGCCCAGTTAATTAAACAAGTGGATCCACATACTGTATATATCCTGACTGGTTGAAATGAAAATGTAAAGATGAAATGTAGATATTTTTGCTGTGTTCTAATACCCAGTATTATAGAACCACTAATGATTTTAAATGAATCCCTTACCTGTGGTTATGTTCCAAAATCCTTTAAATATGCTGTAACAAACCCCCTGTTTAAAAAGCTGTTGTGACACTTATATGCTGTCTAATTATAGAGCATTTTTAAATCTACCTCTCCTCTCCAAAATCTTAGAAAAAGCAGTTTATCAGCAGCTCTGTAGCATCTGTAGTTGCCTCCAA
>JAUZSU010187342.1:0-12247 GCA_034780255.1 Parotocinclus maculicauda
ACAATTTGGAATAAGGCTGTAACGTAACAAAATGTGGAAAAAGTGAAGCGCTGTGAATACTTTCTGGATGCACTGTAGATTAGTAATGGGCTTTTTGGAAGAGTAGCAGTCAAAAAAGCATTTCTCAGAAGGTTTAAAAAGGAAGATGTGCTAAAGCTCACAAAGACTTATCGTCAATATAGTAGATTTGGTCATTACGCAGTTGCTAAAACAACAAATTTAATGGTGGCCTATGACTTTTGTATTACAATTGAGGCTCCAATGGCTCAATAAAAAGATCCAGCTTCTGGAAACAGCAGTATGTGAGGGTCTGGGTTCAACAGGAAAGTCACATGGTATGCTTAGGAAACTCTAGCATGGACCTGGCACCCTATTTGGGGTGTACCTCTGCCTGTTCCCAATGAATTCAAGGTTAGGATTCTCCCTGTGACCCTGACCAGGATAAACATGATGTTTGCCCATGCATTGCATATGTAAGCTATGCACTAGCTTTGTTGATCTATATACAGTAGACATGCCAATTTATAGGCTGCCTTTTAAAACTCATGCTGCTGTTCTAAATTAAGGGTGTCATAGGTCCAACTATTCAGGCTTATCACGAGTGAGGAAGAATTAATTGAAATGTTTAAAAGGAAACTGAAGTAGAAGCTTCTGCTGAATTGCATTCAGACTCATTTAATAATAGACTTATTTAAGTGAAATTAAGGAAACAACACACTTCAACTAACTGGCATCTCATCCAAGGAACACTTTTGCCTGTGACAAGAGAAATCTAGCACAGGCCCCGGAAGCCCCACGTCCACACGCCAACCTCCGCGACATTGACCAAGATAACGAGTCATCATGTATGTTCTGATTATGTTCAGTTACATCTGGATATACTGAGCAAGCTCTGTGAATGACAACGTTTTTCATCTATAATTATTATGGGACATGCTGTGTTATGTCACAAAAATACACTGCCATTAAGCACACTTAATAATACAATCATAATCAGATTTCTACAGTGTTCTGATTTTTTAACTCATGTATTGCTCAAACTCCAATTTAATTGGAATCAAACACGGTTGTCAAAACCTCATAATAACTTCACTTTTTTCGTTTGTTTAGATAGACCTGGTTGCTTATTTCTCTCATTGAATCTGGCAACCGCATTGAATGCTTAATTAATTCTTATATTATTTAATTTTAAAGTGCATGTCACATGTGTCTGTCATGTAAACCCAGTGTTGTCCCACCCATCCATTATCTTCTGCTTAATCCACAAGGGGTCACGGACCAACCAGTGCCCACACGATGCAACCGATGCCCACATGGGTGCAAGGGCAGAAACAGCCCTAGACAGGGTGCCAATCCATCACAGGGCACACACACACAGTTACACACTAAGAGCCACTTTAAAGACACCAATTAACCTAAGACACATGTCTTTGGAATATGAGAGGAAACCAGAGTACCCGGAGTAAACCCACACAGACATGGGGAGGACATGTAGACAGAAAGGTCCCAGGCCTCTCCACCCTGGGATTGAACCCTTCTTGCTGTGAGGGAGCGGTGCTACCCACCGAACCACAGTGCTGCCTTTAGAGTTTTCCCATTATCTGATTAACCAAAGTGTATGTAAACTTCATTTGATTAGATTACTGACAAAATATATTTTTTTACTGGTTCACTAAGTGTATGTAAACGTCAGTCTTGGTTTCATACACTCCATTGGCTGATGAGCAGATTATTTTCCAACTCTTATCGCTGTCAAGTATGTCATCACACGTGCTGACGTGTTTGTTAAATAATTAATGTTCCTTTCTAATTTCATGACAAGAGCTACAAGACAAACAGCAATCTATCTTTTTCTGAAATGTAATCGATCTGGTTCTGTCATGTGCCAGAGTGTGTCACTATCTCCAGTTTGATCAGTAAATAGCATAAATGACATGATCGCAGTTGCCCCATGCTGTGTGTTCTTTTGAACTGCGTAAACCTCAAGCCAAAAATCATACAAGACTGACGAAACGTGCGCCCCCACATCACGCGTAGGGCCACTGCATTCATGTCAGGTTAGAGAAAGAGGCAGAGGGATACAGAGTGAGAGAGATAAAGAGTGAAAGTGTGTGGAAATGCCAGAATACTTTCATTCGTACAATGAGGCACTCGCTTTATGACTGCGATTCATCAGTTCTAGTCAGGAGGTGGTGTGGTTCCCCCTTCTCCATGCCTGATGAATGATACAGCAAGGCTGAGTGTGTGTGGGGGGGGGGGGTTACTCATGAGTAAGGGAATCTAAATGGAGGTTACATGTGGGCTGCCAGACATCAGAGAACTGATCAGACTAAAGCTTAATTGCACATGTGATTAACAAAGCTGTGCAGTGTGATTAGAGGACTTTGGGATAAGACTCCTAATCAAAAGGTTGCGAGTTTAGTCCACAAAACTGTCCGTGAGTGCAATTTAATGCACTTAATAATCCGATAATTGCAAAAAAGAGGTTTTTGTCAGTAATCCTATCAACAAGTTTACATTCACTCAGATAATGGGAAAAGCTCCAGGTTTACATGATTCAGGGAATAATTGGGTTTGTAACCAGTCAATAATCTTACAGAGGCATGTGATCTTGTGACTTCAAACATATTATGTTATTATTTGTATTATTTTTATGTTATTTTGATTGTTATTTTTTTCAGTCAAGTTCTCAGTGCCCTTGTGCATATACTGTGTTTCAGAGTTTCACCAAAAAGTGTTCAGCAACCATTTATGGGGCTGCATTTAACCTCAGGGTACAGATTGACCACTTGATCGAAAAAAAAAAAAAGATTAATTCAAAAATAATCATAAAAAAGAACAATAATGCATAATTTTGTTTTAGCTTTAGAGCATGAACAAAATATATTTGGAATAATCAAGGATAACTATGAGGGAAAGAGAGACAGGATCAGGAAGCAAGCCCAAAGAAGCAGCTACATTTTAAAAATACCTAAAATTACCAATATCTGTAAGAGACTAAATCTAGCCCCAAATTTGCTAAGAATAAGCAGACCAGGCAACTAGCTGCTTCCAGAAAACTTAATGCATACTCACACTAGGCAATCTTTACCATGCTCGGTCACAACTGACCCACAGTACACCATTTGTTTGACTAGTACCTGGTGACTTCTTATACATGCAGCATGAGAAGCCAAAACCCAGAGCATTGCTTTGCCTAATCAATACATTTATCATAAGGCTTATGAGAGGGCTGTTTGCTAGCATGCACAATACAAATAAGCCAAAAAAAGGTAGAAACGTATGTGATTATGAGATGAGGGTAGGCCAGTGGGGAAGTAGAGAGAGGGGACATTCGTGCTCCAGCGTGGTTTAAGGCATCTAGAGTCAGTGTGGGCACACATTTAGAAGACTGCTTAAAATCAGAGTAAATGCACTGAGAAATATGATGTATAATATAGAAAATGTCAGTGATTATGCTACAAATTCTTTTTTTGGGTTTTATGGTGATTGGTGTACCATATGGGTGCTTTGGAAGATCACACACTTGAGTTTATTATTTAGAACTTCCATTTTCAAAGTCAGATTTTTTATACTTGGTGAGGGCAATAATAAAAAAAATATTCTTGAATATTATTGAATATCCAAATTGTTCCAATGAAAAGGCTTTTAAATTTCGATGTTCCCCTGTACAGTCATTTTTTCAGGTAATATTCTTATCTTATCTTATCTTATCTTATCTTATCTTGTCAACTAAAACCCAACACACTCTGTAGGATCTCTAGGCCATAATCCGATCTGGGAAGTCAAAGTATGTTTACATGACTGCTTGAATCAAATAACTGCAGAAATCTGATTATGATCGGATATTTAGGTGCATGTAAACACACTCACTAGGAGAACTTGAGGTAGGCCGGTCCGTCTCTCAGCTGTTCAGCTCAATCGCAAGTCTTTTGGGGTAAGATAATAGAAAAGATACAGACATATTTAACAGAACACCCCTTTGGATATACAGCTACATGGTAAAGTTATTACCCTTATTACTAAGAAAATTAACCTACATAACAAATATGTTGTTTTTGTCAGACATATTATCTGTTGTAGTAGAGCAGTTGTAATGACACACCTAACAGCACAGCCGTGCTGAAAGTACAGAAAGTTTTATTGTAAATGCGTGGGGTCAGCATGAGCAGACTGAATGCTGAGCAATGTTTGGCACTCCATATAAGCACCAGAATGATTACGATAAGAAGCAGGTCTTACCACTCAGGTGAATTATGTATGCTGGATCTGC
The DNA here is from genome assembly GCA_034780255.1 of Parotocinclus maculicauda. Taxonomy (NCBI): domain Eukaryota; kingdom Metazoa; phylum Chordata; class Actinopteri; order Siluriformes; family Loricariidae; genus Parotocinclus; species Parotocinclus maculicauda. Next base: position 4,274 of record JAUZSU010187342.1, read on the forward strand.
ACTGCATGTACCATGCACCGGGATAGTAAGATTTATTTATTTATAAATTAACCGATATTAATCAATTGCTTCCAGGAACCAATTCCTCTGAACCTTGCTCAGTACTGTAGTTCTCCATTTGTACACATCCGTTGTGATCTTTTTTGGTGACAGTACTTATATGTCTAACCTATATACCAGTGCATATAAATTCAAGCTGGGTTAGAGTTCATGATTATGTGTATTGAAGTGAAGCCAATACTAATTTGCAAAAGTCTTTCTAGCGCAAATTAATTAGGTAAAATAGTTATTAGTCATTCATTCTCTACTCTCTTTAGAAAAGGTGTGCTGTAGGTGGGGAAAACCTTCAGATATCTCAGTGCAGCAACAGTGAAGCTCATTAGCATGTAAAAACATTTATAGAGGGAACGCTGGTGACTCTTCATTAGACTGAAGGTGTGAAAGAGAGAATGGCTAACATTTCCCTTTGAGGAACATCATGGGAAGCACTACTTCTCTCTCTCTCTGTTTCTCTCTCTCTCTCTCACACACACACACACAAATTGTGTGAAGCAATATCTTGACTAATAACATAAGCAACAAGTTGCTCACCTGGTGTAGCGGTCTAAGGACTTACTCACACTATGACTGGTTGAATTGCACAGTGCCTGAGCATGATTGTCCCCCCTCCACACTCCCCTGTTGGGCTGCACTCACAATGTGCTTAAATGTTCTGAACCTGAGCATGTTCATATCATCACATTGTTTATTTTTTGATGCACAGCACCATGGACTTTATACTGTAGTTGTACTTACTTTTGTGTTTTTTGGAGTCATGTTGGGCACGCTGCCAAACAGCCCTCTCATGAGCCTTGAATACATGTATTGATTATGCAAAGCAGCCATTTTATTTGCATTGTCTCAAAGCAGCTCTACAACATTGTGAGTCCACCTCTTCAAACAGGCCTGAGCATGGATCAGCATACTACATACGACATAGCACTGAACTGAACCGTATTTGTACAATAGTATAATGACCACATATTGTCATTAACAGGACCCCAAAATTTCAAACTTTGATTGTCACTGTATAATACTCTTTTCTACTGATCTTCCAATATTTGTTAGCACTCACATAGCTTAGGCTTTTCGTCCTGTCCCTCTTTCAAAAAAAGTGATTCCTTGAATGCCATTCAACCAAAAAGATCATTCAACTATTCGTGATTAAGCTTGTTCAGACTGTTTAAGGGTCAGCCTGGCATCTCAATGAAGCTCTCACATGCTACTTTTCCTCAAGTGTAAGGGGAGGTCACACTAAATACCAAACATGGTGCCATATTTGCCAAACCCTGGGATATCTAATCTAATGGTGACCTAAGATTTTAGGACAGTTCTGTAAGATTTAGCAACATCAAGGATCCATAGCCCTTGTTTGGGTAAGCCTGCTAAATGGTAATAAAATTGAGAGTGACTATAGGTTTGCAAACTCTCTCTAAAACTAACAACTGAAAAAGGGCAATACACACTTATATGTATGCATGTATGCACATATATGTATGTAACACTATTATGTATATAACACCCTTCAGTCATTAGCATGGCCACCACTACAGCTGACTAATGAGCAATGGAAGGATAAGTGACTGAATATTATCCAAATGGTTACTCTTGAAGAAAGGGAGGAGTTGGGATTAGAGAGGTGATTCACATTAGCATAACACATTTGCAGAATTCCCTCAGTAGACTAGCTTTGTTTAATAAGGTAAAAATAAAGTTTAATAAGGAAACCAAAGATTCGAACCAAAAAACCAAAGAGCCTAACATCACTCTCATCATATCATCATCATGACGATTCAGCAATTATTTCATGAGAAACTGTAAAGACAGGAAGTATAGGAATATAGTCTTAAACACAGGTTGTGTCATCGACTATGGTTTTAGATTAATGTGTATTAAGTAATTATAAGCCCAAATCAGAAGTTGTGACGAAACACACACATGCGCACACACCACACACACGCACACACATACAGTACATACACATAGACATACTCACACGAACACTCTTACACACAAACACACAAGCACACACACATATACAAACACACACACAAACACGCACACACACAAATACACACATATACAAACGCACACATACGCACACACTCACACTAACACTCTTACACACAAACACACAAGCACACACATATACAAGCACAAACACACAAACACTAACGCACGCACACACACACAAACACATACACACACACACACACACACACACACACACACACATGCGCACACACAAACACATATACAAACACACAAACACGCACGCACGCACGCACACACACAAACATACACAAATACACACATGTACAAATATACACACACACACACACACACACACATACGCACACACATACATGCACACACATACATGCACACACATATACACACACACGGACATACGCAAATGAATTTCTGAAAGTAAGAACCCATGCAAGATATTTCGTTTGTTGTCTGGTTATTTGTTAATAAACATCCATTCTTGCATTTCAGGCTTGCAACACATTCCAAAAATAATATTTGGGATCCCATCCAATCTTTCTTTGAAAAACATTGTTTAAATATTTTAATAATTCTCTCATACATTTGTTGGCAAACTGTAGATCATCGGCCCACCTTGGTTCCTCAAAGACTCAGCCTTTCCTGGATGCTGCATTTGTACCAAATCATGATTACAATTGCCTCACAGCTCCTAAAACCCTTGCTTAATCCTGCTTAAGACCCTGCATGTCTGTGTCTATGTGAGTTTACTCCGGATACTCTAGTTTCCTCCCACATTCCAAAGACATGCCTGTTAGGTTAATTGGTGTTTCTAAACAAGTCAAGACACTTTACTTATAAAGCACTTTTTTAATAGCGCATTGTCTCAAAGCAGCATTTTCAGAAACAATAACTGTGTGTGAGTTTCTCTATGAAAGTATGTTCCTTACAATGGATTGGTGCCCTGTCTAGGTATGTTCCTGTGCAGGTTACTATGCACCGGCTTTCCCGTGACCCTTAAGCGGATGAGTTCTAAATTTCAAGACCTATTAAAATCACCAAAAGCCATATGGGAATGGTTAATGGCCAAACTAAACAGGTTACCTAAGTAAGCATTCATTCATCATTAATTAATTAATTAATTCATTTGTTATTGTATCCACCTATCCGAGTCAATGTTGCGGGGGAGCTGGTGTCTAGCCAGCAATACAGGTCACAAGGCAGGAACAACCTTAGACAGGGTGCCAATCCATCATAGGGAATAGACACTCACATATTCATACACACACTCACACTAGGGGCACACACTAAGAAATTATCAATTTACCAAACATGCATGTCTTTGAATCGTGAAAGGAAACCTGAGTACCCAAAGAAAACCCACACAGACACTGGGATAACATACAGACTCTGCACAGGTGGAGCCCAGGGCCAGGCTCGAGCCAGGGATCTTGGAGTTGTGATCAGTGTTGCCAAAGTAAGTATTCATAACCAGAATTTATCAGAGCTGCAGAGACAATTTCTAACAAAAGCAATCAACAAAATAAACATTATGTTGGGAGATAGCTCTGTTCACATTAGCTAGCTATTGGGAGTTTTTCCTGTCCCCTTAGACTTGCCTAATTTGCCTAAGTCATTGGCCTTAGGTGATTTAAGAAGATAATAAAAAATTCTAAAGCTTCCTTGAAACTCAACTGTGCTCAATTGTGAAAAGAGCTATATAAATAAATCTGATTTGACTTGATTAGTGTGCATCATCATCTCCCTAAGTTAGCTAGCTATCTAAATACCATAACTGTTTCCCATTTCAGTGGCTGCATCCTATGAAGGATACTAAACCGTATCCTTTAAATTCTGCATAGCCAATGGTGAAGATCGAACCCAAATGTTTGTGTTTTGTTCAATTTTATTCTTCCACAATACAGTCACATTTGAATTTTGTTGTGAACTTTGAAATCAATTGTTTTTACCTTTGTTTTTTATGGATTTCAACCATCCAAAGTCTTACTACTCAGTGACTAAGACAAATCACCTCTGCTTAAAGATCTCCTTGGAAAGTGTTGAGTCTCCTGACAATTTTTTACAAAGAAAAGAAAAGTTGGACAGCCCACAACCCACATCATTTTCCTGACAGTTCGCTATAACTGGTCACTAAACATCCATTGTTTTCCACTAATTGTCGGCATGGACTGTAATGTAACACTCAGTATAACACACCAAGGGGGTTTGGCTGTGAGTACTGTGTTCTTCTCGCCAGTATCATGCATCAATACACACCTTGTCCCTTTGTGGATATTCTTATCCTAATAATTCAGAGTGAATGTGTCATTATTGCAACCCTTCGTGACCCTTTAACTCAACGTCAAGATTGCATCAACCTATAATTAATAGTTCAGATGGCTTTGCTTTATGTTGTTATATTATATAAGAGGGCCTGATACAGGGCATGTTTGGTAAGTAAAGGTACAAATAGTTTCATCTGGCCTCTATCTAGCCTTCTCTGCATTCTGTAACACAATAAAGTCTGGTAACACATAGTGACAGAGAAATGCATTTTCATGGGCTGGATCTTGGAATTAGTCGAGCTCCTGGGGTTGCGCAGTTTGATGGGTGGGACAACGCTGGCAGCTGCCAGAATTTCCTTTCTCTCTGTTTTGCAGTTAGTTTTGTTGAAGGTGGGGTAGTTAACACCAGGGTCACTCTGAATGCCTGCGCAGGCGGGTGTGTGCCTCTAGCGTCATTGTGGGGTTATAGGATATTATACAGGCAATCAAAATGAGTACAGATTACTCTACAGCATTGACATCTAGTTGTTGAATTGTTGAACTGTGTAGACCTTTAAATTCTTGAGAGAATACAATGTTCTTTAAAACGGCATTAGAGAGTATTTAGCCTGTTTTTATTGGGGATTTTACTGCTAATGTAATGCAACATTAGAACCTAAGCCAAGAGTCAAAATCCCAAGTAGACTGACAGAGCAAATTACTGGAAGGAGATCCATCAATGTGTGTGAACAAAAATATACATTGATCCGACATCACCTTACAAAAGATAGAGTCTGAAAAGGAACAATACTGACAGTTAAGAGCCTTGCCCTAGGGGCCAACAGTGGTAACTGAGTTAAGCACCTTATCCCCTGGGACAGCACTGCCCGTAAAGTAATTGTTCATTCCAGTTTGGAACTTCTGATTGGCCCCTTCTGAGATAGGGCTTAGTGTTTTAATGTGAGCAGTCATCAGTAATATCATTTCAAATTGTACCGCTGTTGGGCCCTTGAGCAAGTCTCTTTACTTCCAACTCATCATCCCAACTGTAGTTTGCTCAGCAAAGGTGCATCAGCTAACTGCTAAATATTTGTTAGACAATGATTTTGGCATTTGGACAACTTCACTGTAATGTAAGGATGGTGTTAGCAGACCTGGTGCTGATGGGATGATCATTAGTGAAGCCCCTGATGTGTTGCATAGATGTAAAGAGAGCAAGGAAGCACACCACAACACATCCCAAAAGCACAGCCATGAGTTACTCGATACCAGCAGTAACGATTCTTCTGGGCCTATTTTACGTACACAGACACGCACATGCCCCTTGGTGACCCTCCGATGATGATTCCAGACCACTCAGCTGCTGGTGCCATTAGGTCCTTTCACACCAGGAGGGCCACCCCTTCTATGGCCTCCCATCATCCCCCTGTAGCCCAGCTCTCCTTCCTCTGCCAGTTCAGCTACTGAGCCTGATGGATCTTTACTCTGCTGCTGCCAGGCTCCATGTCTCCTTGATGGGGTGTGTCTTTGTGTCCTTGACAGTTTTTGAACAGTAAAAACATAACGGTCTCTGTATTGATTGTGTTTACATACACACTAACAATTTTATGTTATCATAATTATGTTTGTCATTAATAAGAACTGCATGCTTTAAGTCAGTTATCTGGACTTTAATGCAATAATGTAATTGGTTGCACGATGTGTCAGTGTATCACCCTTTACCCAAGGAACACAGAGAGGCACACAACAGGGACAGGACAGAAGACTCTTGGGACAGGAGCTATGGGCCAGGACAGACCCAGGAGGTTTGTGCTGGGTTGCTAAAGTTTAAATTGAATATAACCCTAGCGATTTATGTACACCTTGACTTTAAAATTGCAGTTTTTATCAGTTTTTCTGCCTCTGCATGAAAAGCACTCGCAGTCAAAAACTGAACCTCAGATTAACACACATTTTGTCATTATTATACCACAGTACAAGCATCATTGGGAATTAGATATTAAGTTGTAATATTATTACTTATTACTGATTGTCTAATATATAATATTATATATTATAATACGTTTTAAAATTTAAAAAATAACTTTTTTACTATATATTTATGTTATTTTGCCTCTCTTATTTTATCTTATTTTAGACTCTCTTATCCAGAGTGACCTACAATTGACTTTTTTTTTTACAATTTTACAATTGTCTTACAATTCAAGCAAGTGTTGGCTATTAAAATTTGTTTGTTACATATTAATGTAATAATTTACATTTACGCCATTTAGCAGACGCCCTTATCCAGAGCGACTTACAACTTAAACAATCTTACAATCCAAGCATTTGTGGGTTAAGGGCCTTGCTCAAGGGCCAACTGTGGCAGCTTGGCAGAGGTGGGATTTGAACCCTGGACCTTCAGAAAGGTCTTGGTCCTCTTTCTCATCTTTCACATTGTATGTTGCAAACTAAATAAATAAATAAATTTCTCCCTATCATTCTGCAGTGAATAAGTAATAATTAAAAAGGGAAAATAAAAATATCACATGGACTATAAAATATGGCACAGTGGCCACACAGAAGTTTCTCCACAGTAAAAAATATATATAGGCCAAACTGAGCACCTAAAGGATTCTCTGAGGTTCTCTGGTCCGATTAAAACACTGCACATTCTGCCATAAAGCCAAACTGGTAGAGTGCTGCACTGATGGTTGACCTGGAAGCTTCTCCCATCTACACACAGATATTCGAAACTCAGTTACAATTTAACATAAGTTAAATTCAGAAAAAGGAACAAAAAATATGTCACATTAGGAATGGTGTGCTTTTTATGTGTACGTACTGTTGGTACAGTACTGTGTGACTGTGGTGGTGTTAGACTGCTAACCAGAAGGGCCAAATACGAGCATTGCCAGGCTGCCACTACTGGGTGTTTAAGAAAGGCCTGGATTGTACCTTGTAAGATTGCATCAGTTGTAATCAGTGAATAAGAGCAGCTGCCAAATGACTAAATTGCCATAAAATTATTTGGGAAAGAAAATTAGCATTATTTGTAATTTGCCACCACAAAGTGATGAAAGTGGTAGTTTTTCCAGCCAATATACATAATCTATGTACACCATACAGACAAAAGTTTGTGGACACCCCTATAATCATTGCGCTCTACTGTTTCAGCAACACTCATTTGTAACACATTCATTATATAAAGCAGCTATTCTGTCTTCTCTTCAGACAAACCGAGGCAGTATAATGGCTTGTACTGATACCCCAGTGACTCTCAATATGACATATTTATATAACAAGTCAGTTAATTAACTTTCTGCCCTGCTGTCCTTAAATAAAGCCCATAGAGAATTGGTTAGACTTGGTACTTGGCTGGCTTGCACAGAGCCATAATTTCATCAGACCTCAGACCTCTTGACCTCAATTCCATTAGACACCTTGAAAATGTACTGGAATGCCAAAAGTAAGACATAACTTATTGTTATCAGAGGCCGATGTTCCACAGCCATGTTCCAAGATTCAGTGTAAAGCCCTTTCAGAAGAACAAAGGCTGTTATAACAGCACATGTTTTAGATGTAATTTTTTGGGTGTCCACAAGCTTTTGGCTATATTATACATTAATGTACAGTGCATCCGGAAAGTATTCACAGCGCTTCACTTTTTCCACATTTTGTTACGTTACAGCCTTATTCCAAA
>JAUZSU010187353.1:0-12246 GCA_034780255.1 Parotocinclus maculicauda
CACGTTCTTTGGTCCGATTAAGCGGAATTTTGGTCCAAATAAGTAAATAACATTACACGTATTTAATAGGATTTGTTAATGTACTTTAGGATTTGGTCTGAATAAGTGACTGGTCCTATTATCTGGTGGTCCAATTAACCGGATTCGACTGTATTTCTAAACAATAAACACAAAGCAGAGTCCAGTTGTGTACACCGTGAGTTCCATCGAGCTCGAATAAAGCTCGGGAACGGGTTCTGCAGCGCTTGCAAGTGCATAAAAACGTCGTAAAAGCCGAGTTGATCGTGAAAGAGAATCGGTTCTAAGTAATACATGTTTTATGTTGGCTCTTTAAACCCAGTCATTAACACAGAGGCGATAAAGACGGGCCCCCGAGGGCTCGGCCTGCCTAGCTCAGACTGATGGCTTCCGTTGCAGCTCCTGGTGCCGCTTCATTACTTAAGAAGGGGGAAAACCGGGATGTTGCGAGTACACGTGGGTCTACAGAGACCGTCCTCGTTACATATGCGCACTTCTGTGGAGAAATAACATATACGCGCGCCGTTACGCCGCACACCGCGCTATTGAACGCTGCACATTAATGAGGATCTTTACACGAAATCAGACTCCGGAGTAAGATCGGCGCCGTGCTCGTAAATTCAGCAACTCCCTCCATTATTTATTTGCATTTGTTATCTAGCCTTGTGCTGTCTGTAAATGAGACGCAGTGGGAGGTCGAGCTGAACACAACCTGTAGATTACACATGCAGCCCAGCGCCTGGTGCTAACAATAAGAAAGGAGCAGAGGGACCGGAGGTAAATATATGTCACTAATTTGGAACACAGCGAAGCGCTGGATGTTTTCTCATTAGTATTGGACTGGAGCTCTATACACACTCTGAAAACACTCGCTCTACTGTACATGCAGCCTGTTTCTGGGGATATAGAGGAATTTATCCAAATATGGCAACCAGTAGTGGCTGTAGTGCATCCATCAGGACTGAACTGCATTCTGTACATCCAGCTTTAAATATAAATACACCGACAGTCCAAACAGACCAACACTAGGGTAAGGATGGCAAGGAAAAACTCTCGAAATGTTATAAGGAAGAAATCTAGGGACTCATAAGCACTTACTTTGGCAGCCTTGATGTTATAAGTACGAATAAATTGTAATTACAGTTAAACCTCAGTACTCGATAACCTTGGAAATTGTTGGATTCGGTTCACGATGCATTTTTGCTACAAAAAAATCAAGCCACGTGACTCATTCTGGTTAAAACTCGATTCAGGGTGCAGAACTTCACTGTGTTTATCGTGTTTTTCTTTATGCTTATATCTCCAGTACTGTATTCTGTGTTAAAAAGTTCCCACTAGTACAATGTAATTCTATTAATGTAAAGAATTGTTAGGGCTCGCGCCGTAAGCCCGTTTTCGTCCTGTTTTCGACCTATTTTACCCCGATCCCTTACTGTTCTGTTTCCGTTTTTCCTTCTCAGTACGCATGGCGTTTGTTTTTCATTTACCGCGGCGATCGATTGGTTAGTTTCTTTTGCTACACACCTGTTTTCATTTTCGTTAGTTACTTTTTGATAATTTAAGTCAAATCGCATTTGTGTTTGCCGGCTCATCGCGTTAAATGTACGTCCTGTCAGTTCTTTCCCCTCGTTGTGCGGGCATTTGGTTTCATTTGTTTATTTTGTTTTGGACTTCGCCGCGTGGAATCGCGGTCGGTAGGGGCTGACCCGGATCCGCGGCTGTTATAGCCCGCGTTGAGATTTGCGGCTGGAGGGGTCGCCTTAGGATCCCTCGCCGCTAGAGGGCGCCTCCGGATCCCTAAGAGGCCGCCCCCGGATCCTTGGCCATCAGAAGCCATCTTTGGATCCTCGGCCGTGAAGGGCAGCCCCTGGATCCTCTGCTGTCACTGGATCCCCGGCTCTGGAAAGCCGCCCTTTTCTCTATTCCCCTTTTTGTCTTTTTTGGTTCCTTTTGTTCAGGCTGTTTTTCGTTTGTCTTTTATTTCTTTTGTTGTCATCTCGTGGTCCTTTTGGCTTCCAGGCTGTTGATGTGGACCCCGGCTCCAAAGCCGTTCTAGTGGATCCTTGGCACCGATGTCTGTGCGTGGACCCCGTGGCACCTAAGCCGGGTACGGACCCTCAACGCCTAAGCCATGCTTCGGATCCCTGACGCCCAAGCTCCTGTGGACCCTCGGCACCAGACTCGTCCTGAGGAGCCTTGGGACTTCAGCCGTGGGCAGATCCCAGCACCTTGGCCATCCTGTGGGCCCCCCGGTACCCCACGCCGCATTTCTGGACTTCCGGCTCCTCTGGACTTTCGCGTGGGACTCTTGGTTTATGTTATGCCTGACTCCCCCTTTTTGTTAATAAATGTCCTTTCGTTACTTTCATTCGTTGTCTGTCTGTGGATACTGCATTATGGGATCCGATTCAAAATCAGTAGGGATCCTGGGGATTTAGCGAGACCAGGAATGGTTGCGAGATCTCCGGGATGCCCGACCGTAACAAGATTCAGGGGATCTGGGACAGATTCACATTATTCCTTATGGGAAGCATTCGTTAAGTGCATGTCTATTTTCGGTCCCCATAAACTTTCTAGACCAAATGAACTATCGTAACCAAGCTACCGCTGTGCATAAATACTCTTATATATTAAAAATAATCTCAAAGAGGAACCAAAATATGTTTGTCAGTCTGCAGCCCCACCCAAGGGCCCAGACCTTACTGTTTTATCCACAGGAGTAGCACAATTTCTGGAGCCTATCCTGGAGTTCACTGGGTACAGGCAGTAACTTGACCTCCTGAAATTTATGATATAAGCCCAGCCTGGGGTTTAAACCCAGGACCTCAGGACCTTCTGTTTCCTGTAGTAAATTCTGGAGCTGCTGTATAATATTTTTCTTTTTCTTACTACTGTTTGAAATGATAAGATTTTTTGTGGAGCTGCTTGTGGTCCTGATTCCATGTCAAGCTAAAACTCTCACTCTCTCTGTCTCTCCTGTGTGTGTGTGTGTGTGTGCGTGCGTGCGTGCGTGCGTGTGTGTATGTACGTGTGTGTGATCATGCACAATGCATGACGGCTCATCTTCAGTACAATGCCCTGAAGACAACATGTTCTCGCGCTTGCATTCTCAGGTTTAACATCTCGGCGATGAAAGCAAAGCAGTCGAAGCTGTCACTCTGTAAGCAGAGCTCTGAGAGAAAACTCACGTACAGCCCTGTACCGCACCGCGTCCCAGCCGCCTCTTAACGTTTCAACAACTGCTGTCAAAACACTTAGTGCCTCTAATCTCCCCGAACCCAGTCCCAGATCAGGCCGTGTGTTTACACGCGTATTAATAAATCATTAACTCATCTGATTTCTAGAGTTTTCTGATTAGGTTTACAGGATACTCATATCAGAATTAGTCACTAATCAGGTGCTTGTACAAGCTTACATTTTTAGCCACCCCAGCTTAAAGTACATACTGACGTTTTTTATTAACAAGCAGCGGGGAAGGTGCTAAAACTTTTTCACGGGCCACATTTACCATCATGCTAGTTCTTGCCAATAAATTGTAAATGTTTTTTATACTTGTGTCATCTTAAAAAAATATGTATTACTTGTATTTTTTTATTTGTAATCCCTGATTTTCCAGGTCAGGAAAAAATGATAGAAATAGAAACATTAGACACAGGGGTAGGTGTTTCCTCGACCTTCAACCTGTTTGTCTCAAAGTTCACTGTTTAGCCGCTCTCAGCCAATCGTGTTCTCATGTGAATCCCAAAAGTGCAAAAAGGCACTATTGGGACTCTCTAGAGTGGTGGGCCATGGGTAGGGGATAGGGATTTAAGGATAATGTTTTAAGGATAGTGTTTAGGGTTGGGGGTTACAAGGGGGATCTAGGGTTAGACATTACATTCAGGGGTTAGTGTTGGGATTTGGGTTTAGGGTTAGGATTTAGGGTTAGATTTAAGCGACTTAAAGACTTGATTTAACATTTATGGGCACTATATGGTCTCCATGGGGTGATTGCATAGTATCACATTAATTGTGAGTAATTTATGACCAGGTAAGTATGCATTTGTGTTTTTAAGGGATAAGGTTTAGTGGTTGTATTTTGGGGGGTTGGTTAGGGGTTATGTTTAGGCTTGGGGTTAAGGGGTTGGGTTTAGTGGGTACAGGATATGGCCAGGTTAGGGTTAGGATTTAGGTTTAATGTTTGGTTAGGGCCTAGAGATAAGGTTGGATTAGGATTTAGGGTTAAGGTTTAGTTATGATAGGATTTGGAGTTATCATTAGGATTTAGGGTTAGAGTTTAGGGGTTGGGGTTTGGGTCAGGATAGAATTTGGAGTTTTCATTGGGATTTAGGGTTAATGTTGGGTTAGGGTTTAGAGATAAAGTTGGATTAGGATTTAGGATAAGGGTTTAGGGGTTGGGGTTTGGGTTAGGTTAGGATAGAATTTGGAGTTTTCATTCTGATTTAGGGTTAATGTTGGGTTAGGGTTTAGAGATAAAGTTGGATTAGGATTTAGGGTTAGGTTTAGGGGTTGGGGTTTGGGTTAGGTTAGGATAGAATTTGGAGTTTTCATTAGGATTTAGGGTTAATGTTGGGTTAGAGTTTAGAGATAAAGTTAAATTAAGATTGAGGGTTATGGTTTAGGGGTTGGGGTTTGGGTTAGGCTAGGATTTGGAGTTATCATTAGGATTTAGGGTTAATGTGGAGTTAGGGCTTGGAGATAAAGTTGGATTAGGATTTAGGGTTAGGGTTTAGGTTAGGATAGAATTTGGAGTTATCATTAGGATTTAGGGTTAATGTGGAGTTAGGGTTCAGAGATAAAGTTGGATTATGATTTAGGGTTGGGGTTTAGGGGTTGAAGTTAAGGTTAGGTTAGGATAGGATAGAATTTGGAGTTATCATTAGGATTTAGGGTTAATTTTATTTTTGAGTTACAATAAGGGTTTAAAATCAGTTCATAAATCAGGCTTTATGAGTGAGGACTATAAGGGGCTAGGGTTAAGGATTAGAATTTAGGCTTAATTTTGGGTCATAGTCAGGAGTACGGTTAGGTTACGGTAAGGTTATATTTAAGGTGGGTCTTATTCATCCAAACTTAACTGTAATTTATTTTTTAAGACATCGTCATTTATCCTATAATCCAAATTATTATTTGTATCTTAAAGGTTGAGGTTAGGTTCAGGGTCAGGTTTAAGGATTAAGACTTACAGTTAATATGTTTTTAGGATTTAGGATTAGGGATTATTTCAATAATAAATATGTAAATGTAAAAGTCATGAGAAAATGACACAATAGGTGGCCCTGAACAGGACAAAACGTGATCGAAACATAAATGTAATGAACTTTTTGAAAATTAAATTTCCCCCAAACAGCCCTCTAAATCGCTACATGTCCAAAAGTTGAACATGGAACATTTAAAGCGGCTTCACTAACAAGGCTGGTAAATGTAAATAGCTATTTCTGTAGCGCGGCTAATTAATTTGAGAGTTAACATGAACACAGCGGCGCATTTACCTAGACAGATAACAAGGCTAGAAGTAAAAACAAATTGCTCACAGTAAGCATTACAGTAAGCTACAGAAGAGCAAAGTCAGCCGGCCAAACTTCTAACAAGTCAATTAAGTTCATAAAGATTTTAACTAGACTTTAAATAAAAAGTACAAAAAAGTTCTGTGGGGGAAAAGCTCAGAGGATATCAAGCGCACGACTCAGAGGGAAGCGCCAAGGGAAGCACTGTCTCCATGGCAACAGTCCCGGGAAACACAGAGAGGAGTTTGGTGGAGTTCATCAAGGTTGGGCGAAAGTGAAGACTGTACGGGGGTCGGAATAAGTCAGGCTTTATTAAGAAAGAGAAATGCAAACGTTAGAGGAATTTGGAGAAGCCTGACACCGAGATGTTCTGCCAAAATGAAAACGAAAGGCAACATGCAAGCTGGGCCGCGGCAGCACCTGCGTCCAATTACACCAAACGAACTCTAGAGCAATCAGGAATAGAAAAATAATTAACATTTCCGTCAGTACGTACAAAAAGAATTAAAATTCAATAAAAAAAGAAAACAGTTCTCAGATATCAGTTCTCTTCTTTAGTTCAAAACACTGGAACTAACTGGGATCTTATAAAAAATAAAAAAAAAAAGCAAAAGTGTGTTTATATAAAGTACCAGAACTAAATGTGTGTTTATATAAAGTACCAGAACCAAATTTGTGTTTATATAAAGTACTAGAACTAAACATGTTTTTATATAAGGTACCAAAACCAAACCTTTGTTTATAAAAAGTACTAGGACCACACCTGTGTTTATATAAAGTACCAGAACCAAAGCTGTGTTTATATAAAGTAAAGCAACAGAATCAAACCTGTTTTTACATATGGAACAAGAACCATACCTTTGTTAACATATGGAACAAGAACTATATCTTCGTTTACATATAGAACAGGAACCATACCTTTGTTTACATATAGAACAAGAACCCACATCCTCAGTTCCTCCAGGAGCTGCATTTTCTAGATTTGTTCTAATATTGTAACTAATTGCATGTAATTATTACCTTTACACCTATAAAGAACTCCTTTATAAATGTGGTACTGTTTGGCTAGGAGGATTAGTTCTCCCTGAGCTGCTCAGTTAAATGGATGAGAACTCTTTAACCGGTCTGAAAGGGTGCAGGTACAGAATCCCAAATCCGACCAGGACTCCCTCAGGCTTAAAAGCGCCCACATTATGGGACATAAAAGCTCAACTAAGGAGCATCTTCATCTTTTCATCTGCGCTACCTTTGAGTCTCGGACTCCGACCTTCAGCTGCATCATGACTCAGCCATGAAAAGTGTTAGCTCATTAACGCTGCACCGTCAGTTCTGTAACACGCTAATTACCGCCATTTATTCACCTACACAACCCCAAATTACATCCCATCAAAACACCAGGTTTTTAGCTTTACTTCTCATTTCTGAAATACACACTGAATAAACACAGGCTGGGCCCAAGTAGTACCAAAAAAACGTCTCCGACTTTCGAAATAAAACCAAACAGAGAACCGTCGCAGGGAACGGGAACCTTAATCAAACATTTCTGCGTAAGAGCTTAAAAAAAGCACGGAAATATTATGTTAATGTTTTAATATTAAGCCTTAAAATGTAAAGCAGTTTATCATATTTAAGTTTGGTTCTTGTAAATATGTAAATAAAGATATGGTTCTTGTTCTACATGTAAACAAAGGTATGGTTCCTGTTCTACATGTAAACAAAGGCATGGTTCCTGTTCTATATGTAAACAAAGATATGGTTCTTGTTCCATATGTTAACAAAGGTATGGTTCTTGTTCTATATGTAAACGAAGATATGGTTCTTGTTCTATATGTAAACAAATGTATGGTTCTTGTTCTACATGTAAACAAAGGCATGGTTCCTGTTCTATATGTAAACGAAGATATGGTTCTTGTTCCATATATAAAAACAGGTTTGGTTCTGCTGTTGGTTTCTTAATTTTTTTTTATTTCTGATTTTCTTTCATATGTGCCTGTGGGAATTTGTCCTATTTATGTTTGTTTTTAGATTTATATATCATTTATTTGATTTATTATCGCTCTATAGATCTCAGTCTATAGATTTATGTTTTTAAATAACTATACTTTTAAACATAAAAAATGTTTTTAGTGTGTATTAAAATCGGCAGTCATTTATCAGCTGTATTTATTTATTCATTTCTTTTGTATTTTTCATTCACTGATAAATACCACTAAGCCTACACACACACACACACACACACACACACACACCACACACACACACACACACACACACCACACACACACACACGTATAAACACTGCAAATATGACGAGGATTAAGCTTGAACTTAGTCACTAAGAGACGATGTGACCCAAGAACCTCCCACTGAGGACTGATTTTAAAATCTATTTTCTTTTAAAATCTATTTTGTTATTTGTTTTATTACCAAATTATATTATTTATTTAATTTTACTATTACTTTAATACACTTTTAAGTATTTATTTAATTAACATTTAGGCCACCCATGGAGGTCGGGTCCCTTTTTGAGTCTTGGTTCCTCCCAAGGTTTCTTTCTTCTATATTCAGGGTTTTTCCTTGCCACTGTTGCCCTAGGTTTGCTCCATTTAGGATTGGTCTTTTAAGATCATATAATATTATTATAAAGCTGTTTTAAGAAAATGCTCCGTTATAAAAAGCGCTATAGAAATAAATTTTGAATTGAACTGAATTAAATTACATTGAAGAACTGCTGGATAATCGGATCCTCTCCATGCCCCAACACTCTCAGTGTGTTTTGACACCTTTCGGTGACCATACGCCCAAAATGTGGGGGCACTCTGGTCCAGTTTGACCTGCTCCCTTTTAAATTCACCCCCATGAAAATATCACTTGCTACTCAATCACCATAATTGAGTTTAAATCTCATTTCCGTAATCAAACCACTTCCTTTAACTTTTCATTTCCTTTTCTGATTATATAGTTTTAAAAAAAAATCAAAAGATTCTTATTTTAATCGCTTCGTATTCATTTTAAAATGAAACCCCCTCATTTGTGTGAGCAGTGTAATATATAGACACAAGACACCCAAAAAAGGACAAGCAAAACAGTTTTAGTGTTAAAAACCAATATACTCATGGAACCAAACCTAATCTGGTTAAAGTACCTTTAGTTCCTATTAAGGTTCCTGTTGTGGAACCATGGCAAACATTCCTGGATTGACAACAACAGAGACGTGTCCTTTGAAACGTCCTAAACAGTTTTCTCTGATGGAACCAAGCTTAAACTTCTAGAAACGTGACCAGAGTTTCTAAAAAGGTTCCTAAAAAGGATGTAAAGGTTCTTACGAGAAAAGGTTCTTAAAGTGACAGATGTTGATATGTTTACTCCAGTGGGAACCAGTTTGTTTTTCAGGTTTGTACACAGTTTGATCTTGTCTAAAACCAAACCTAAACTATTTTCCTTTTAGTTCCTGAAACAGTTCCTGCAGTTCAATAGTGCCTAATATTTCTGAGTTCCTAAAAGTCTCCTATAGCTTAAGAGTTTTTTGGAAAAATCCTAACCTTACTTTCCTAGAAATAAAGATTAAGATTAAATCTTACAGGTAAGGATCTCTTAACAAGAGGTACAGTACCCAAAAGTGGCTGCTGAGAGCCTTTTTATAGACAGTGTTTTCTATCTTGGTTATTATTTGTTATCAAATGCAGATCCTGCGGGACAAACATGTCTTATGTTGCTCTGTAGGTTCGAGGTTTATGTGAATGAAAATGTGTCCTGGGCTCTCAGGGTTCTTTTAAAGAGCGACAGGAACCAACTTTGGTGCTGAAAAGGTTCCTTGAACTGTACCTCGAGTTAAAGCAGCACTGGGCAGCAGAATCCAGCCTAGCAACCGGTTTTATTTTGAGCGAGTTACATCTAAATACGTCTTTCAGCACAGCGCTGAGGTTTGTAGGCAAATTGAATAACGCAGAAGTCGTGACCTGCCGCCTACGGAGCAAACTTCAGGGAGAAAAGCGCCAGATTGGGAAAAAAGAACCACTTTGGGTCAGTTCTGGAATGGGGGAGAGAAGACACAAGGTCAAACAGGCACAGTGTAGAAAAATAAGATCACGATACGACATTGTGTTAGGAAGCGATGGAGGACGATTAGAACAGACGCTCTTAGGAGGTTTAATAAAGACTGGATGAACATCAGGAGGAATTTTGTTCAGATTCAGGTTTGTTTACGAGATTCTAGATAAAGAGACCTGAATCTATGACATATTAACAAGATAGTACCTTATTTGGACTCGGTTTTGTCTCCGTCTCGGGCTGGTGGACATGGAAATGTCGTCCCAGTGTTACTCGTGTCCCAGTCTTGGTCTGGATTCAGACTTGATGTTCCCCCGTTTTGGATTTCACTTCATCTCCATGTGCAAGAAACTCTTAAGCTGTAAGAACTCGGAAATATCAGGCACTGTTAAACTGCAGGAACTTTTTCGGGAACTAAAAGGAAAATAGTTCAGATTTGGTTCAACAAGATCAAACTGTGTACAAACCTGAAAAACAAACTGGTTCTCACTGGAGTAAACATATTAACATCTAGAACTTTAAGAACCTTTTCTTGTAAGAACCTTTACAACCTCTTTAGGAACCTTTTCAGAAACTCTGGTCACGTTTCTAGAAGTTTAAGCTTGGTTCCATCGGAGAAAACTGTTTAGGACGATTCAAAGGACGCTCTGTCTCTGTTGTTGTCAATCCAGAAATGTTTGCCATGGTTCCACAACAGGAACCTTATCAGGAACCAAAAGGAAAATAGTTTAGATTTGGTTAAACAAGATCAGCCTGTGTACAAACCTGAAAAACAAACTGGTTTCCACTGGAGTAAACATAACATCTAGTACTTTAAGAACCTTTACTTGTAAGAACCTTTACAACCTTTTTTAGGAACCTTTTCAGAAACTCTGCTCACGTTTCTAGAAGTTTAAGCTTGGTTCCATCAGAGAAAACTGTTTAGGACGATTCAAAAGACGCTCTGTCTTTGTTGTTGTAGATCCAGGAATGTTTGCCATGTTTCCACTACAGGAACCTTATCAGGAACTAAAGGTACTTTAACCAGATTAGATTTGGTTTCATTTGTATATTGATTTTTCAGGAACTTTTCACTGTTGAAACCTTGTATCAAAGAACACTTTTGTATGGACATCACACATTTTGAGACATTTATACAGGAGGAACCTTTTCGGGAACTGAATTATTAGGACCAATTTACCAGTTAGGCTTTGTCCATCAGAGGAAAACTTCCTTGAATCTTTAATTTAAGTTTAATTAAATTTCATTTGCTACATTTTGGAAAAATCGGGAATATTCCACACCAAGAACTCTTTCAGGAACTCAAACTTTAGGGCCATTACCAACGCAGGAATCATTTCAGAAACACAAAATAATTTCATTTTGGTTACACAAGATCAAATGGTTCCCCAAAAAAACCCCAAAAACTCGTTTCTATCATTTCTGGAACCCTTTTTGGAACTCTTGAACTTAAGGCACATTTCTAGAAAACTTACAAGTCTGGTTCCACTTGGAGAAACTGTTTTAAAATATATCCAAGGAATATTCAGCGTGGTTCCACTACAGGAACCTTTTTAAGAGCTAAAGCTACACTAGCCAGGTTAGATTTGGTTCCACTGGCAGTTTTTTTCCAGGAACCAGTGATAATTAAAACAGATAATTTATTTTACACTGCTGGAACTTTGTATTACAGGTCCAAACTTTCCATTAGTGGAACTTAAATTTTTTCGGAACCAATCCATGTGGAACCTTTTTAAGAACTACAGCCACAGGTTAGATTTGTTTCCACTGGCAGTTTATAAGCAGTTTTTCCAGTAACTAGCAATAATTAAAACATTTATTTCATGAACATTTTTCCAGGGTCCAAACTTTCCACTAGTGGAACTTAAATTTTTTCGGAACCGATCCACGTGTTCCTGTTTTCCAGTAGGAACCTTTTCATAAAACTCTGAAACCCCCGCTTTGTTTTGTTTTTGTTATTTTGGTGGAAAAACAAACGTTCTGTTCTTTCTCGTTTCAGGACCTGATAAACTGTAGACTTAGAACCTGCAGGGGAACCTTTGAAAGAACCCAGGAACCATTACACCCTTACAGGAACACCCAGTGCATTAGTGCATGCTTTGGTTTAGCCGGGGGTCGGAGCGAGACACATTTCGGGGAGGGTTTGAGGCGCCCGTTTTGACGCCCACTGCCCAGAATGTGACGAGTGCTGAAAGTGTGGTGGGTGTAAAAGTTTTGGCACCCCCTCCTGCTTATCCGGTACGGTCTGAGCCGATCCCGGGCGAAGACAAAGACGCTCGATGGGGCTTTAACAGCGAGACACTTGACTCTGCATCACCTCGGTCTAATCTGTGTGGTATTAGAACTCATCTGTGTAGCACAATGAAACATAATTACACCGGTGCAGTTTGGAGAACCATTGACATTTTCGCTGGGAAGCATGTGCCGCGTTTGGGCCGCTGCAACGGGATTAGTGAAATCCGTCATCTCTGGGTTTTATTATCGTTATTAATTAGACAAAACTCTCAGCGCCGGGAGTCGGCGGCGTAATTTAAGCAGCTAATTAATATGCAGAACTGGAAACAAGACGTGGTTTTTAATCAGGGGTTGGAAAAAGGGGGCGGGGGGAGCGGTGTGGTAGGGTTTTTTTTGGGGGGGTGTCGTGGATTTAAATCCGGTGACGAGGCCTGGC
>JAUZSU010187364.1:0-12246 GCA_034780255.1 Parotocinclus maculicauda
ATTGACATTGACTTGAGTGTATATATATATATATATATATATATATATATTTATACTGTTAAAAAGTCAGGGGATATTCCATTTCTAAATATCCTCTCATTTTTGTGAGCAGTGTATATTACCAGTCTGGACCTTTTGTGTATTGCTGAAATGGCATCTGGTCTTTGCATGACTTTTAGGAATAGCCTTCTGTGTGTAAAGATCTATGTGGCTTTTACTCTTCAAGTGAAATAACTGTCCATAATATCCAAAAATCCATAATTTGTTATAAAGGAAATAATGTAAATGTTTGTAAGATAATATTTGCCAACTTCTTGCGTTTTTTTTCTGTGCATTGCATTGAGAACTTAATGATCTTTTGAACTTCTTAGTGTTTGTCTTAAGAGCCGTCATGTATTTTTTTGGTTTTTGGTCTTTAAGTGAAAATCGGCTTAGGTCCTGGTCTTTAGGTAAATTTTGTTTGTGGTTGCTGGAGCTAGTGCTATTAGTCTTAATTCCTGGTCTTTAGGTGGCTGAAGCATGGGTCCTGCTCTTCAAATGACTATGTCTCTCTCGTCAAAAACGTGACTTCGATCCGATTTCTCAAAGATAGCACATTAGCCTTCACACACCAATGATTGGAGCTGGTGTGTCATTGAACTGGTTATAAATCACTGGAAAAACTAGTAAAAACAAATATGACCTTAAACTAGATCCTTGTTTCTCAGAAATAAATGCAGCACCTGAATGACCATAGGAAGAGTGTAGCTCTTTGGTTCCACCCCACCATGTTCACTCTAAGGCCAGGGGAAGGAAGGAGCTTGGCGATTTGTTCATAACTCATGCAGGCGTGTGCAGTAAATCTCACTCATGGCTGAGAGCATGGCTTATTGATCTGTAGACTGGGAGGACTATAGCCTTCCTCTCTCACCTCAGCTCTGCTGATATACAACCGAGCAAGGTTGTAAATGAATCCTGGGGGTGTTAAAAGTACATGAGGGGTTCCAGGTGAAGGGATCCAGATCTGCCAGATCCATGTCTCTCTGATTTGTGTAGTTTGAAGGTTGTCAATCATCCAGCTCATTCTGAAGGTCTAGTAGAAGTAGGACAAGGTGAGTGGACTTTAAAGAGAAATTTCCAAGCAACTTTGAATTCTAATGTTTGGTAAAGAAATTAGAAAGATGCTAAAGATGGTGTTTATAAGAGAACAATAAAGGATTAATAATGTAATGGAACAAATTACAAAAAGGAAAGAAAGACTAATGAATTAAATAATAATGAAAGAAAGCCAAATGTACAATGTAATGAAATTATGTAAAAATTAAAAAGGAAGATAGTGAAAGGAAATAAAGAATGAAAGACAGAAAGCAAGAAAGTGGTAATGAGAATAGAGAGAGAGAAGGAGAAACATGGAAACAAAGGTAAATAAATAAAAATAAGAGGTTAGACAAAGCAAACACAATAAATCAAAGGCAAGCAGGAATGAACAATAAGAATAAATACTTATGCTGGACTTAAAAAAGAAACAAAGATGTAGAAATAAATGCATAAATAAATAAATGATGAAACAAATCAGAGAAACTAAACTAAATGTGGAAAAAGATGCAGCTCATGTAAAGATCTTGTAGCTCATGTAACTTCTACATGATTGTGATGAGAAATTTACTGACCTTTAAACATTGCAACTTTATGGATCTTGAGTTTGCATTACCATGAAATTGTTATTTGATGAAAGTAATTAAATGTTAATGAAGCATTAACTGTATGAAATGGATAAAACAAGAGCAGGGGGAATCAGGATGATTAGAATTGTTTGTTTGTAGGAGGGCTGATGAATTATACTGGAATTTGCTGAATCTGCTGTTATTTGGCAATAGTTTTTACCCAAAATGAGAAAAACTGTAAGCAAAATAAAGAAGCCTACATGAAAACATAATTGACTTGGAGACAGCCGAATGAATGAATAAATGCACAAATGAATACATAAATAATTAAACAAAATATAAAAAATCAGGTGAAAAATAAAAGTGAGGAACGTACACAAAAGTAAAAAAAAGTTTACAGAATACAAAATAATCTTCTTTAAAAATAAAGGGGATAATAAACAAAAGGACTAATTTAAGGGAAATTAAAAAAGACTCCCAGAAAATAGTTAATTTAGTAAGAAAATAGGCTAAAAAGCAAAGTAAATAAATAAAAGACAAGAAAGACAGATATTAAGTATCAAAAAGTGAACCTGATAAAATAATATAAGAAACAAGAAAAATATTAATAGAAGAAAAGACAATAAGAAAACAGACAGAAATGAGGGGGTAAAAAATGAAAAACAATAAGACAACAAATATAAAGAAATGAAAAATGTAAGAACAAAATAAAATAAAAATAATCCTACATAATTGATGGCTGAAAGAAAAAGGAGAAAAGATCAATTATATAAGGCACTGAATGACAGAAGCCTAAAACTATGTTAACATTTTCTAAACCTATAAATAAAACTATAAGAGCAACAAGAATTAAAAATAGATGAAATCAACAAAAGAAAAAGTTAAACTTGGGAAGAAAAAGCATAAAAAATGTGGTGGGGAAGAGGGTCAGAAAAAGGGAATAAATAAAATACAAAGCTAAAATATAGAATAAAAATGCAAATACAAATTACAAAATAAATAATGTAAGACAAATGAAAAGAAAACAAGATAGTAACAGTGAAGGAAACAATTAAAGAAAACAATTATATAAGAACAAAGGTATGAGTTCAGAAGGAGAGTAAATTGATGTAAGAAATATTAATGATATAAATATTAATTAAGGTTCTTTAAAGTGATTTTTGGTTATGAATCTGGTTAGGCATCTTACAAAAAATGGCCAAAGCTTCTGATTATATAGTTTGTTGGCAGGTAGGCACACAAATGTGTGTGCACGAACACTGAAAATGTGAATTTTACATAACGTGTCCTCGTTAAACAAAAGACTCAGGAATAGGTAAGAAGCAGAAAGTCCCAGTTCTATCAGGCAAAGAGAGAAATAATATCATATTTTTAGTGAATTAATGCGGCGTCTCTAATTTCGTCTCCTCTGACTCTCTCCTGTGCCTTGGGCTCTGCGGGGCATAATGAATGTGGTGGAGACCAGGATTAAAAAATAGGCTTGTGAAATAAAAGGCTCCAAATAAGCAAGATTGAAGAAGAAATGGCTTCTGGGGGGTCAGAGAGTGAGTGAGCTTTTAATCCAGATGGCAGCAAATAGGCCAGTGCAAAATATACAAAGGTCTGTAAGAAAAAAATGTACACTTACAAAAGAACTTTCTTAATTGTTAATGGACAGTCTGACTTATTAACTAGTGGTGTAGGTTTTATTTTAACACACAGCTCACAGCACCCAACCTGCATATGAGCATGGTTTCATGTTAAATGGAATATGCTACACAAAACGTGCCAAAAAATAATAATTAACATTACGATGAATATGAATACTCCCCAGCAAAAAAAAAATAGGAAAAAAGGTGGTCGTGGCTCCTGCAGACGGCATTTGGGCTATAAATACTGCGGGGACTGCGGTAGTCTAGCGGTTAAGGTCCTGGACTCTGGACCTGAATGAATCTGATGGTCCTGGGTTCAAATCCCACCTCTGCCAAGCTGCCACAGTTGGGTCCTTAAGCTGTATAAGTTGTAAGTTGCTCTGGATAAGGGCGTCTGCTAAATGCTGTAAACGTAAATGTAAATACGGTACCTCCGGGGAGTGTGACAGGATTCATAAATTGAGAAGAGGTGGTACAGGGAATGTCTTGTTTCATAGAAGATATTAATGATTGGCAGGGATTGTGAAGGTCATATTGTAAAGAAAGTCGCTTCTTTTGCAGGCGGACCAAAAGCTATTGTCTTACGGGTGTGGGCGTTTACCACTAAAAAGAGACTGCACAAGTAAATGCAGTGACAATTTTTTAGATGATGGTGACAGGATGGGTTT
This sequence comes from Parotocinclus maculicauda, assembly GCA_034780255.1. Classification (NCBI taxonomy): domain Eukaryota; kingdom Metazoa; phylum Chordata; class Actinopteri; order Siluriformes; family Loricariidae; genus Parotocinclus; species Parotocinclus maculicauda. The sequence continues at coordinate 3,943 of JAUZSU010187364.1, forward strand.
GCACTCAGGAAGGATTTGCTGATTGGGGTTTCATCAACCTGACGATGCATCTGTGACATGCTGTGTTCAGGAGAGGTAATGGACCTTCACCTTACCACAGGTGTTGGTAGAAAAATCTAAATGGATCAATACATAGGGTACATAGAAAGTCATTAGGGGATTGCCCATAATTATGACTAGTCCCCCTCCAGTCTTATGTTATCCCATATTACACTGATGCCCCAAAGGTCATGGGGCAGGAACTGGTATTTTGTGGGACACCATCTAGCCAAGCTAGAAGCTGAATGTGGCATCGATTCCATAAGTGGATGGAAGATGTCTGGTGGGATGCTGAGCCATTGCACCTGAATATCCAACCATATCCCATATATGCTTGATTAGGCTCATATCTGGCAAATGTGCAGGCCGTTTGTCAGAATGCTCTCCAGAATGCTCCTCGGACCATTTCTGAACAACTGGATCCTGATGGCATGTTGTATTATCCTGCTGGAATATAGGATTACATGATGTCCATGATGGGCTTAAGCCGATAAAACTTTCGAAACCTATGAATAAACTAGAGCGGTATTTCTTTTACAATCCACGTCCAGCTCTGTGACCCCCGTCCTACACCCTACCATTACAAGCTGGGAAATGGACACGGGTAGCGGATCAGCATACAAATAGATCCGCGCCGAGATTAGCAATCATTCAGAGCCACATCTGGGACAAAAGGTCTTTTAGAAAATAGCATGGATGTGTTTGATAAACCAAAGGTTAGAGGGTCAGAGTGAGAGCAGGTGGACATGTTTCTATCAGTAAATAGGAGATGCCTGTCCCTAAACCTTGCTCAGGATTAAACAGCAGGGAATCCCAATACTCTGCATAAATCACAGTCAGGGATGCACAGGTTCAAGAGGATGCAGGACAGTTTGCTGGCTGGCTACTCAGCAGGATGCAAACTAGGGCTAATGGGAAGGTCAGTGGTCTCAAGGAAGCAACGAACACACAACAAAACCTGTTTGGAGGCAGGACAAATAAATGGTGACTGATACAATGAAATGGAAGTGCTAAGTGTATTGTAATTAATTAATAACAATGTTGTCTTTTTGCATTCTGAAACTTGCATTACAGTGCAAAAGTCGGAGGTTTAAGTAAACTAAAAAAAAATTAAATGGGACATTCAGTGGTCATAAAAAAAAAATTGGCTTTTGGCAACAAACACTCACTATAAACAGAATGGTTACGCTGGAAAAAAACAGATGCCCACTATTAAGCATGGTAGAAGGTTTGTGGCATTGTGTTCCCTCCAAATCCATTACATTTTCTATCACATTTACATTTTAAGATAAAGGTTGGATTGATTTTTTTCAGGATGAGATTGAACTCCTTCACCAAAATTAAAATTTCTTTACAATAATTGGATCGTATATTTTAATAAACATGATGTGCAGTTTATTTAAGCCATTTAAGGCTTTTTATTTATTTTTTGGGTTTGCACGTGATTGTTCACGTGATTGTCCTAATAATTGGATCTTATATTTTAATAAACATGATGTGCAGTTTATTGAAGCCATTTAAGGCTTTTTATTTATTTTTTTGGGTTTGCACGTGATTGTGCACGTGATTGTCCTAATAATTAGATCGTATATTTTAATAAAAATGATGTGCAGTTTATTGAAGCCATTTAAGGCTTTTCATTTATTTTTTTGGGTTTGCACGTGATTGTGCACGTGATTGTCCTAATAATTAGATCGTATATTTTAATAAACATGATGTGCAGTTTATTGAAGCCATTTAAGGCTTTTTAGGTAATTTTTTTGGTTTGCACGTGATTTCAGGTGCAGATCTCAGTTTATTCTCGGGTTTTGTTAGTTTGCACTGAGCCAGATTTTGCTGAGCTGTCGCTTAACTCACGAGAACCGCAGATCGTCTCTGGACGCTGATCGGTGACGGTGTGCGCGATCGCGCGCAGCTGCACGAGCTTGGGGGAAGGAGGGGCGAGAAAAGCACCGCCTTTTAGATCAGACACACAGCGCCGCTGTTCGAGCGCTCCGGTGATTCTCTGACTGTCTCGCGCCGCTCTGACGCCGTCTAGAAGCTCCGTGCGCTGCTGTGCGTCCGAACCACGCCGGCACCGTGTGTTATTTGTTTTGCTCTTCTCCCGTGCGCGCTCTTTCCGTAGAGGGAGAGAGCTTTGAAAGGACACCTGCCAGAGGAGATACTGAATTTAAACGGGACTCGGAGGAGGCTGAAGTTCTTCCCAGCTCTGCTGAACCTGTTGGACTGGTACCTGCTCTGGTTTGAGCTGTGACAATGGGACCGTTTGTGGTCTTCCTCCTCCTCAGCATGGCTGTCCCACATCTCGCCCAAGGTAAGCCGACTCCAGTCCTCCTCCAGGGCTTGGTCTAGCTTAACCAAATGCACCATGAGATGCGAGCAAGTGATTCCAGCCTTCGTGCTCCAATGATGACATCCTGGATGATGTCTTAATGCGTCTTCTTTATGGTTGGTTTTCAGTATTGCCGGGAATCGGGGTTATCTATCAGCACGTAACCTCTCCAGATTCTCTCCCTGATCTTTTGCAGTCCTGAAACGCTAGAACTTTGTGTTTTTCACCACATTGCACAGTTCTGTATTTAAGCTAGATGATGCTGGGGAACATTTTAAGTCATGTCTTGGATGGTGCGCACCATCCAGAGCTTCCAAGCACTTTCTGCAACATAGGGCTTCTACTTTTGTCATCAAGTCAGTCATTTATTTATTTGTAATTTTTCGACACATGGTCATGTGATTTGAAGGAAATGTATATTTTCTATATCTAAAACAACTGCTCATGGAGTTCTTTGGTAAATGAGATTAACCTCTAGCAGAGGAGGTTCACGGTGAATAACGGTGTCCCTGAGCCAGGTCTAGACCAGGGAGTTTGGTGAATGGTGAAGACATGTCGTTTGTAAGCAGTACATTTGGACCCTAAGTTCTTCATGCAAAGCAAATATCCAGGAGAGTGACACGTGCAGACTCAGTCCACTGACATGTCAGCGGAGCTAATATTTATCCAGTGGATCCCCTGATCATTTATGACCTCCTGAGATCTTGACTAATTCTCTAAATGTTGAAAGACCAGGAACTCTTCTTTCATGAGTATTAAATGAGTTTATACGAATTTTCTCATGGCTGTTAATTGGTACTGCTTATCATGTAGTTACTGGCATATTTACTTATGTACTCTGCGAATAGCACCAATGTTCTTTAGAGCAATTATTATTTATTATTTACTACTGATATAACGTTCTACATAAAGTACTGTGCAAAAGTCTAAGGCCACCATTCGTTTAGATAGAACGTTTTTTTTTTGATCGTGTATAATTATTTCTCAGTCTCTTTATTATTGAAATACATCCAGAAGGCACCGATGAGAATGTGACCTCCTCTCACACTTGAGCCACAGCTGCATCTGGCAGCTTGATCGGGATGCCAATTTGACCTATCAACAGTTTAAAGTAGCTTAATTAGGAACGGAAAAGTAGCAGCCAGGAGACCAATCTTAGACGGGGACCAGTGTGAACAGGCTAAGAGATGCTAAAGCTCTTAAAAACTGGAAGTAAGGACAGTGGAAGATCAAAGTTAGAACATTTTGGAGTCCAATCCTAGGCAATATGTTATATATGGTCATCATATCACTGCAAAAAATCTAATTTAAGTCCAAGACTTGCACTGTAATGTCCACAAACAATACATTTATCTCGAACGGTGATCACTTTTGACTCAAAAAAATACTTGTGATCCCTAATATCCTTGCAAAAGTTCCAGAGACTTCAAAGCAGTCGTTTAATAATTGATCCCTTTAATACTTTGGGTGCGTTCAATAATTCAGTGCTTGTTCTGTCGTTTTACAATGTTGTCCTGCAAGCAGATACCATGACATGCTTTTGGGTTGCATGGCTACTGGGGCTGCTCTGGAAAAAAAAATCTATGGGTATAGTTATATGGATCCAGTTTATACGGTACCATTATGAGATTGCCTAAATCAGTGCTGCTTACCTGCTTACACTGGGTGGTGCTTTTATACTTAAAAAATTAAGCATGCTAAGCAGTTTTGCAGAAGCCTAAATATGCATGTTGCATCCAGTGTTGAAACAGCGGCTGGTGGTAAATGGTAAATCCAAAGAGTTGGGCTGAATGTTTTAATAAAGGTATAGCAGATGGGAGGGCATAACGCTGTGGTTCCCAAACTGCAGTGCCCCATTTGTAGAAAAGAATACTTGAGCCCAATGACTCCAACATGCACGGAAGCAGCTTCCAAACTCCACTTTAATTTCAAACACTGCTTTGATAATCACCTAAGGAGAGAGTGGAAAGAAAAAACTCTCAATGTTATTATTAAGAAACCTTAAAAGGGCCAAGACACAAAAAGGGACACATTTGCTTTGGGCAGCTTAGATGTTAAATGTGAGAATTAACCAAGTTATCTAATAAAAATGAAATGTTATGAGACGTGTAATATTGGTTTATAGTGTATAAGCCAAAAAGAAAAGGGAAATGTTGCTTAGATCAGGCTTGTGTTTGACCTAAAATCACATGATGACAGTTATAATTGAGTCAACAAACAGCTACGACCTCACAGTTTGCGTCGTAAGATTGAATCCTGACTCACATGGAGGTGGATTTGGCCTTGGAAAAATGCATGTTGCTTAAAAGATGATCTGCAATCTGCAGAAATGTTGCGTTAAAGACTGGACTTATTTCACCATCTCAGAACAAACCACCATGCAGAATATAGGTTATAAGAAACTTCGGGTGTCAGATGTTTATGACAGGCTTAAACCAGCCAGCAGCAAACGAGCAGCAGAACCATTCAGAACTTCAGCAGAACCATTCTACAAAAAATGTGCCTTACGACAAGAAAAAGCAACAAAAGACAAGACATAACAAATGCTCCCACCAGTTACATAGCAAAAGACGCGGTGCCAAATCAGGCGGTTAAGAGAGATGGGTTCTAACAATTTGGGAATTTTCTAGACCCTAGAAACCCCTGAAAATCGAAGCTAAATATCAGTAATAATAAAATTCAGGAAGATATTAAAATCTCATTTTTTTCATTACCGCAGTCCTCTGCTGTCCGTACAGTTCCAGCCCAGAATGTTAGAAATGCATGTGTATGCAAATAGCCTATAAAGATTCTGTCATCTACCCTATTTGGTATTCATTCTTTTTTCGCACTTGCACTCCTGTAAGAAAACAGGGCCATGACTGAAACCATTTCTGTGGCTGCTGATCAGCACTTTTGTCGTTCCATTCCTGTTTATTCCTGGACGCGTTGCTTTCTCACGCGATAATGTAAATTTGCAGCTGCAGTCCCTCTTAGAAGTGACAGTAACGCTCTTGCACTGTAATACTCGCAGAGGCAGAACTTGAGCCAAAACACTTTTCACATTTATAATTTCCCAGCTTTGTGAAGTTGACACATTTCGGATTCTAAAATGTGCCCACCTTCCTCACGCTGGCAGAGCGGTAATTACGAGAGCGCTTGGCTCCCGTGCTTATTCTTGTTTGTTCTGCTTTGGACAACCCTCCTCCCTCACCCCCTCGTCGCATAATGGGTTCTGATTGTACGCTTGTCTCTGTAACAAGGATGCAGAACAGCTAAGGAGGTTCCCTTTGTAATCTCATGATATTCCTAAAACAGACCATGCGACGCACTGAGGTTTAAAGGTTAAAGGAGCGAGCAGGTGAGTAACTGTGTGTCATCCTTCATAACGTACCCCAGACCCAAAGTGAGAGCAGGGGTGAAGGAGGCAGGTGCACAGGTGTAAAGAGGACAGAAGCAGGAGTAAGAGGTACCTGGAAGCATGGAAGCATGGGATGTGAGGGTGGCTGGAAGCTTCAGCAGTGGAACTGAAGGAGGACAGGTGTATGGGTTGTTGGAGAATTTTCTCGGCGGGATTTGAGGCATTTCATTTGGATTACCAGCCGTTAATGGGCTTCATTGCATTTTGAAGCGAGTGACACTAGTCTCGGCAGGATTTAAAACAAGAATAAGCAGCAGACTCAAAAATGAACAATACAAGCGGTTATGTACAGTAGCTGCTCTAGCTCTAAAATTATTAGGCTATTATTGGAGTTGAGTAGTAGCGGATAATTAAAGTGTCAGTCAGAACTTGAAAAAACTTAAAACTTGGACTATAGGATGTAGTGCACAGACCAGATAGAGAAATGTAATCAAAATTTATTCTTATAATGATTTTTTTTCATCCTGACCCAATTACCAAACGTACATAAATGCGTGAGAATCCGTAAAGCAAAACCTGGATGGTATGGAATAAAAACTGCACATGAATCTATCATTATTCAAAATGGCTACATTAATGAAGCTAAGCAGATGGGGGTGAATAAGCCGAAGCAACAATGAAGGGAAGGAGTAGCGAAAAAGAGTGTGTTGGTGACAGGAGGAGGAATGAGGAGTTCCAATTAGCTTTGAATAAAACAGATGTGTCAGGTGGCTGCCTGGGTGTCATGGCAAGGGTAAAGGGTTCAAGACCAGTACCACAGAGGCAACAAGCAAGATCTCTGAGGTAGGTTGACAGGAGTGAAGAATGGCAGTGGGAAAATGAAGAAGCCAGGTAGCCAGGTAGGTATCTGGTGCAGTAAAGGCAGGAAGATGCATTTGGGAATGAAGGGATAAAAGAAAGAGTGATTGGTAGAAGCAAAAATAAAAGTGGTGGAAGTGGGAAGCAGAGGAATTGGCGAAAGAGCAGGATTAGGGGAGAATCAAGAGTTTTGGGGAAGGTCGAACATTGCATGAGTGAGAAAGGCAGTAATAGGGACTGGACCAATACTGGGAAGGAGCAGGAATTAGAGGATGGGAGAACAGTTGGAGGGTTGAATCAGGAGGTTTTAGAGAGCACAGGTTTAGTGGGAGCAGGAGTGAGAAGGACCATTAACAAAGGACGCAAGGGATGGGCAAGACTGAGATAAAATAGGATGGGATAAGGGGAGTAGAAGCTGGTACTGCCAAGGAAAGGCATAAGCAGTGAGAAGATTTGAATTAGGAGAGAGGAACAGGAAAGAGTGCAGTAAGAGCAGGTCCAAAGAAGGGGAGCAGATCCAAGAGCGAATAGGCCAGGAGCAAGAGTGGTGAGGTCATGAAAAGTAGAGGAGGTAAGATTAGGACACAGAGAGAAAGGAACTGCAATAAAGGGGTTAGGACTGAAAGTTAGAGGCAGAAATGAAGAAGACTATGAACAGTGGTAAGCATTGACAGGTACAGAAGATCATGAGAAGCTGTAGGATTAATAGGTCAGTGGTTAGGAACTGAGGAAGTTGGACAGAAGCAGCATTAAGGGATCCAGGTGTAAGAGGTATGACAGGGTTAGGTTAGGAAGGAAGGTGGTGCTGTCAGGAATCCAGAAAACTGACCCTAATAAATGTTTTTTTACCCTATAATGGATTGGCACCCTGCCTAAGGTTGTTCTTGCCCTGCTCATATGCCACCAGCTAGGCACCTGCTCTTCCTTGACCCTGTCCAGAATCAAGCAGATTAAAAAAATTGATGAATAAGTGGCCCAAAATTGTCAAACTTGGATTTGTCACTTCATAATCCTCTTTTTTACCGATCTTCATTTCAGCCTTTGTGAGCTTTAACATATTTTAACCTTTTCACCCTGTTCTGCTTTTGAAAATGTGGTGTCTTGGGTGCTACCCTTCCAAAAAGATCATTCCTGATCAAGCTTCTTCATGCTGTAGGACTTAGCAACCTGATGAGGCTGCCAAATTCTGCTTTTGTTAAGTGTAATTTCAGTTTTTTAATACTGCATACAAAGTTCCTGTATTTTCTGGTTGTGTTGTCATGATGATAAACAGTTCTTATAGTCATTATATCATTAAAACAATGGTATATCTATTCTAATGTTTCAGTGTTTGCCTTAAGACTTTTGCACAGTACTGTCTATCATTTTTTAAGAACTGACTCTTAATTGATAGTAGTCAGTATTAGAGGTGGGCGATATGACCCCAAGCAAATATCACAATATTTTAGGGACTTTTGCGATAACTATATTTTTTGGCGATATATTTAAACAACATACAGTTGCAACAAAATATGTTTTACACTTTAAAATACCTCACCTCGCGGCATTTTTGACGTACCTCGTACTCGGCTGAGTGCAGCTTCTTGAGGTTGTGAAACATATTAGATGCGTTTTCCCTCTTTCGTTGTTTACATATTACTCTAGTTTTTGGGACAGACTAAGTGGAGCATATGGACGGAGCATGTGTGATACTAGAGTGATGTATGGTGTGTTAAGTAAAGAGAACGTTCCATTA
>JAUZSU010187375.1:0-12245 GCA_034780255.1 Parotocinclus maculicauda
TTAATAGGACCAGCCGGTTATTAGGACCAAAACGATCGCGTCCCGATGTGGTCCCATTAACCGGAATCGACTGTATATGCTTATAAATGAATTACTTCCCAATGCATAATGGTGACCTCTATAATGGGCAATGTAAACTGGGAACCAACTCCAAATATCTGCCTTCCTTGTACCAATATGTAGCTTCTACAGAGCTTATAATACAGGATTAAATCTACCGGAGAAAACGTCTATTTCAACGTAAACAAACCGGTCGGGAGGTAAAACGGCAGAGAGCAGGCGATAGCGCTGAGCAACATTGGACACTGTGAGTGTGAGCTCAAGAGAAATCCAAAGAGACAAACTAAAACTCATTCCGCTGATTCATTCCACCAAATGATATTTTGTTGACAGTGACAAATGCGTCCTGGGGCGCCGCGTCCCAGCATGACTTTGTTCCCAGGCTTAATTCGTCTGCTCAATGCTGAACGGAACGCAAGGCTCATTTTAGCAACACGTTGGCATGCAGGGGACCGACCGCGTCTGGACTGCGGCTCGCCGATGAAACCCTGTCGTACAGAGAAACGTGGAAAGGCCAGACGGCAGCGCAGGTTTGAGAGGTGAGATTTGTTGTCTTTTTAGCGGATTAGTAGCATTTCTATTAAATATGAAGCCTGATGGGGCGGCACGGGGCACGGGGCACGGGGCACGGGGCACGGGGCTCTGCCTCACAGCAAGAAGGTCCCGGGTTCAATCCCAGGACGGAGCGGTCTGGGTCATTTCTGTGTGGAGTCTGCATGTCCTCTCCGTGTCTGCATGGGTTTACTCCGAGTACTCCGGTTTCCTCCCACAGTCCAAAGACATGCATGATAGGTTAATTGGTGTCTCTAAATTGCATTGACTTCTGTGTATATCTATATGACTGGTCTTGAGATGAACTTGTGTATGGATGTAACCTTGTGTGCGTCGCTGAGATGGTCACTGATGCCGATGGCGTCGTTAAATAAGCCAAACGCTATACTGATTTACTCTACGTATGAGGCATGTGCTACTGTATGTTCTGTTTCAAAGCGCTCTACCTCCTGGACTCGAGCTTTCAAACGCATTTAATCAGCTAAATATTTGATGTCTCTCGATCCTGTAGGTAGCGCTCAAGGTGGTTAAGATGCGGTGACCCAGGGGGTCGATGGACTGGGTTGCATGAGCTTAGCCGTGCAAATCCCTCTCTAATTCGGAGTCAGCGCTGTTCGTCCACTTTACAGCGAGGATCAAACGGCTGCTCTGGAACCAATGTTGCTAAAAGCTCGATATGGAAGAATGTAAAATCCCGTTTTCTATTGTGGACACAGAAGTTCTTTAGTACTATGTCATGAATTCACATTTACAGTATTTAGCAGACGCCCTTATCCAGAGTAACATCATCTAGTCCTAACTATTCCTAATAATCAGGAACCTAAACAAGAATACACTTCTGATGTCTGGCAAGCCACAAAGTTTTATGATGTGTGGAGACCAATTTTGCAGCACTTGAAACCCTAGTTGACCCCTTGGGAATAAATTCTGGAGAGCTTATGTTTTGGGCTTTGAATGATAAATTTCTACTTTGTGTGATAATATTTTGTGCCCCACTGTGTCTGTGTGATTTTTTTATATGTGTAATTATTGGTAAAAATTCCCTCACAGACCCTGAAACACTAATCCATTATGAATAAAACACATGACATCTTTATAATTATCTTAACACAAGTCCTATAAAACAACGTATAACTGAAACGCACTGCAACGTGGGGGCACCCCTGGTCTGGTCGTATGACGACTGCAGACCCAGCTGCGCCCCCGATGAGCACGGCTATGCCAGCCCTGCTACGTACTGGTGTCCGGGCAAGGGCACGTTTACGCCTGTACCCTGTGCTCCCTGGGTTACAGCCGTAAAGGGTCAAGGTTCTATTAATTATTCCAAATCCTTGTCCATCTGCTCTGTGTCATTTCATTAAGTACCCTCCTGGTGCATTAACAAAATGAATGAGGACGGGTTGCCCAATCGGTCACTTTTGCGCACGGGAAAAGGTATTACCTGACTCAAATACCTGATGTAGTAAATAAACTACTGTATATTTAAGAAGTCGTACACATATGCTAGGTTTAATAAGACAAAACAACAAGTTTGGTTAAACACTGCAATTTTTAAACGTTTGAACCGTTACCTAGGGCAACGGTACGCACTTAACGGTTTATCGCCTCACCCTTAGCGTTCCTGTCCCACAAACTGCGTTAATACACCAACTTCTGCGAGGCAGCCCGTGTCTTTTTAATAGCATTTAAACAAAAACGAGGTTTAAAAAAATTAACAAAATATGACTACTTACGTTGACTTCATGCTGAATAAAGGTGTTTTAGCCCAGACCGGTCAAACCTACAGACAGAGCTACGGCTTCACAGGACGCGCGAGGCATCCTCAGTAATCCGACCTTCTTAATACAGACTCTACCATCTGTGTAGGACAGGGGGAGACTCGGGTCATACCAACATCGTCTCAAGTTCATTTTCCATTGTTTTCGTCGTAGGTTAGCGTAGTTTGGAACGATTTTGATACTGTTTATTTGTTACTGTTTTAGGGCTATGGACCACCTCTGCTGCTGCTATTTTGTGGTTTAAAACAAGCTAGGATTATATATAAAATGTTTGCAGTAATGTACGGTTTAATATCTACAGCCAGCTCGCTTTAAAATCGTTATTAAAACACACGTTTTAGGTTTAGAGGTTCAAAGCTGTTTTGGAAAACATCTAGGCATGGGTGCGCTGACTTATTCACACCTAGAGAAAATGTAAAGTATCCAGTCCATGTACAGGCATGACTTTAGAAGGTGGGAATAATCCCCTACGATCATGAAGAACATGCCAAACACCAGACTAAAGTCATCATGGGAAAGTTTAAATATACCCTGGAAATCGGGACCCACCCTTCTACACACTTATGGGCTATTAAGAGTGGCCAGTATATAAACAGGCATGAGTTCAAGAGATGGAAGAAAGCCATTGAACTCTACGGGAGAACATACCAAACTCCACACCGAGAGAGGCCATTCTGGAAAGGCTGAAAAATGCCCTGGATATGGTACCAGTCATGCATGCACCCCTAGAGCCCCTGTGGAGTATTCAGTCCAGATACAGGCTCAGAACATGGGAACAATCGCCAACCATCTTAAGGAGAACATACCAATGTGGGATGACATCAGAGTACCCCGAGGAAACCCCAACGCAAGGAGAACATGCAAACCACACAAGGTTGTGCAACCTGGGTCTGTGAGGAGCCACAGTGCGCTCCAAGCCACTATAGAGTACTGTATAGATGGAAAAATGGTGTAATATGTAATGTGAAACACTATGGGGCGCTGTTGCACACAGGTGTACAGGTGTAAGTGTGGTTAATGCAACACAAACAAGTGAGCTTCACGCTAGGTATTACAAGCAGACCCAAAACAAATCAGACTTTTTTAGATTTTGTGAATAAACTGTTAGGGCTCGCGCCGTGAACCCGTTTTTGTTCGCAGTTTATAATTTTCCCCGCTCCCTTAGTTTTCCGTTTCCGTTTGTTCCCCTACGCCGTCATGGCGCTTGTTTTCATCGTCAGAGGCCGTTTCCGGATCCTCGGCCATTTAAGGCCATCCTTGGATCCCCGGCTTCAGAAAGCCGTTTCCTTTTTACCCCCCTTTTTTTCCTTTTACTTTCTTTTTGTTCAGGCTCTTTTTAGTTTCTGTTTTTCCATTTATCACCGCTGTGTGGACCCTCGGCACCAAAGCCGTTCTGCGGACCCTCGGCTTCGGGCCGTTTTGTGGACCCCCGGCACCGGGCCATTTTGCGGACCCTCGGCACCAAGGCCGTTCTGTGGACCCTTGACGCTCAGGTCGTTCTGCGGACCCTCAGCTTCGGGTCGTTTTGCGGACCCTCGGCACCAAGGCCGTTCTGCCGGCCCTCAGCTTCGGGCCGTTTTGCGGACCCTCGGCACCAAGGCCGTTCTGCCGACCCTCGGCTTCAGGCCGTTTTGCGGACCCCTGGCACCGGGCCGTTTTGCGGACCCTCTGCACCAAGGCTGTTCTGTGGACCCTCGACGCTCAGGTCGTTCTGCGGACCCTCGGCACCCCAGCCGACTGCGGACCCCCAGCTCCCAGGTCGTCTTGAGGACCCTCGGCACCCACTCGCGTCTCTGGACTCTCGGCTCTCTAGCCACCACTCTGGACTCTCGGATGGGACTGTTTTTGTGTTATGCCTGACCCCCCTTTAGGTTAATAAACGTGCTTTCGTTACCGTCTGTGGGTTTCGCATTATGGGCCCCGATTCCAAAACCTGTGGGGATCCTGGGGATTTGGCGAGATCCCTGGGACACCCCCTCGTAACATAAACTATAGACATTTTAAGCAAAATATGATCTATTTTACACGTTAGTTCCTTACAAACCCTTAAAAACTCCCTTAAAATCCCTCAAAAACGCTGCCACTCATATAAGACATTACGTAATGTTTAATTCATGTAATTATGTCCAACATACGAGGCGGGTCAGTCAACATCGCCTTTGTGTCCACTTCACCTGCACACGGTCACACCCGGCGTCACGTGGTCCAAAGCCCCGGTTCCCATGACATGAGGTATGAGGATGGAGGGGGCGGAATGATGTGAGATTCACTGCAAAACAGAACGGCCTGCTGACTCATCTAACACACACTCTGACACATCCGTACAGCTCATGTGTGGAAAAATCAAGCAGGAATTTGTATAGATCTCACACAGTCACGTATAACAGGAAAGAAAACATTCGAAAGGTGTTCAAATGACCTGCACCATATATGGAGAAGAAATAAAACCTGAAAGAAATGAACAACAAAGACAAACGGGCTCTGGTCCTTTCCAGATTGGATTTCCTCACTGCTTGCTGCTCTGCCTTCCTGTCCAATTGTTTCACTACACGGCGTTCAGTATGCCGTGGCACGTCTGCTTCACAACCTACCAAAGGTTTTTCATGGGACATCTTTCCTGAGATCACCTCCTCAGGCTTTTTTTTCTTTCTCATCCAAACTTTGGTTCTGATGCACGTTGTACACCATCTTTGATTCAGACCTACACCATCTAAATCATGCCCGAAAGCCCAATCCGACCTGTACGCTGGTGGAGTGATCTTCCCTGAGAAGTACGACCCTGTGTCGGTCGTCCTTCTACAAAAGTCTGAACAACGCCCGGGGGAATGTCTTTTCTAGATTCTGCACGTTTGTGGTACCCAGGGGTACCTGGACTTCTAGGCTACTTAACAGTCGGTCGCAGGGGTGCAACTTTGCATACAAAATAAGCCTGTTAATTAGGCGAATAACATCATGGCGAGTGCCGTAGATCATCACAGTCGGGATGTTGTTCCTGATAATGCACAACCTTTTATGAGATTTATACGACGGAAATAAACAAGCTAAATAAACAAAAGCATATATCTGACAGCCGTGACTTCCTACTAGCCGGTGCTGGATTTGTTATGACACTGTTATTGACATATAATGGTCACTAGATGGCGCTTTTTCCAAAAGGCAAATAGGTTACAAGATCAGCTTGCATTCAGCCAATGTGCCGTTCATTTCCGTGTTCATAGTCTTTCAGACATTTTTTCTCTTCCATCATTCAGCATTACGTTCTGTTTGTTTATTTCTTTGTGTTTCCGAAGGCTACATTATGAACATACAAAACCATTTACTATAACAACATATTGCATTTTTTCTCTGTGATGTTTCCGGGACTGCGGTAGCCTAACGGTTAATGTCCTGATGGTCCAGGGTTCAAATCCTTGAGTTTCCGGGCCTGACGTGTGTGCCACTCTGCTCCTTATGTTCATGGTATGCCGTTTCCTGCAAAGTCTTTTTTAAGAACGAAAATGCCCAGTGATTTTGATACACAAGCTCTTTGCTGGTATGACCGTACGCTTCGATACACCTGCAGATTCAGACTTCCTTCACACCATGGCCTTTGACACGACCAAATTCAATCACTTGGTTCTGACCCATTTTCCACACATCGAATAAGACATTTACTGCACTGTACCACCTTTTCTCAACTATGAATCCCGTCGCACACCCCGCAGCTATTTCTAGCCCGGACACAACGCCCTCGTGCAGCGCCATCTGCAGGAGCCTGAAGTTACTACCCTCTTAAATACTCAAAGTGATCATTTTTTGTCCGGGAAGCTTAAGTAACCCATTCCATTAGAGATACAAGTTACAGTTCATAAGCGCACAAACACACATCTCCGGGGTGTTGTTTGAGATGGCGCAGCTGCCTGCTGGACTTATGAGAGAACAGGAATTACCAAACAAATGAATTGTCTTTTTCTCCCAAGTTTATTTTCAGGAGGAAATTGCTGCATGGCTGAACAGCACACCTAGGGCACTGAAGTGATTCATTCGCTTTGAACGCGTTAACATTTGCATAAGTCCTGTCCACGACGCTCCCTCAGGAAATACGCTGCAAAACAATTTGTTTCACTGCCGCACCGTTTAGCATCTTAAGCCCTTGCTAGCAGTAGCAGCAAACCAACAAGGCATAACTTGTTTTTTTGAGCATGCGGGAAGTCTGGTTAGTTTCCCCCCAGACGTCAACTGTGGTGGTTTTGATTACTGCAGAATAATAAAGCCTGTTTATTGAAGATCCCACGAGGAAGTCGTGTTCATGCAAAGTACTCATCAGGACTAAACTCTGTGTCAAAATTACGTCAGGACAAGGATACAGGTAAAAAGTCATCGTTGACACCTTACCTACGCTGGGCCGTCCCTCCAAACTTTTGATGAGGTTGGCTCGCAAGAGGCCAGTGACAGCTCTGAAGGTCATATGACTTACATTGGTCAGCCTGTGCTCATGACAACAATCTCACATGCCCCTCTGCTCCCGTGTGGCCCAAGATTGCCAAGATGTCTGGCACTGTCCAGGAAGAAAGGACTGTGGTAGCCTAGTTCAAATCCCACCTCTGCCAAGCTGCCATGGTTGGGCCCTTGAGCAAGGCCCTTAAGCCACAATTGCTTGGATTGTAAGTCGCTCTGGATAAGGGCGTCTGCTAAATCCTGTAAATGTAAATGTAAGAAACAATGCAGTAGTTAAAATAAGGATTAGGTTGTCGGATTACCTAGAGGGGGCAGCACAGGGGTAGCACCGCTGCCTCACAGCAAGAAGGTCCTGGGTTCAATCCCAGGGTGGAGTGTAGAGTGTGCATGTCCTCCCCGTGTCTGCGTGGGTTTACCCCAGGTGCTCCGGGTTCCTCTCACAGTCAAAGACATGCATAGTAGGTTAATTGGTGTCTCTAAAGTGGCACTTAGTGTGTAACTGTGTGTGTGTGTGCCCTACGATGGATTGCTCTGTCTAGGGTTGTTCCTGCCCTTACACCCTGAGTTGCCAGGTGGGCACCAACTGGCCCGCGACCCCGTGTGGATTGAGCGGAAAATAATGGATGGATGACCAAATCTGATCTAAATCCAATATCAGCCCATGGTTCTCAGTTGATGTATTTGATGTGTAATGTCTAACGCTACAAATAAGAATGTTTTTCCTGGACAGGACGCCCGTGCATTGCATACCTCAGTGACGTACGGAATTCTTTGGTTACGCAAAGATCTTATCAAATCCACTCTGGCCCTGATAACACTTCATTATCTGCTCATTGACCGACTGCAGATGGCAGTCCAACAGATCAAGCAGCCTCTTGTGCGCGTTCTGTTCGTCTGTAAACACAAACAAAACCGTCCTGGCGACTCTGCTCGGGTGGACAATTTCTCCGTTATTACACATGGAAGGCAGAGGGTCAGCAGTCTGAAAGTCGCACATTTTCTGAGCAGCGCTGGGACTTGTTAGCTCATTGATTGATGCCGATTGCCGGTGGCTGGAGATGGAAATCGATGAGCACAGTGTGGAGTCGAAGGCAACCAGTGAACGATGCTTCTGATGCTGTCACTTGAACCCCCTAGCGGGTTTCCATTAATAAGTCAGGGAACCAGCAGAGCTGCACAGGCACGGGGACTGATGGAATTTAAAGGTGCACCTCACCTAAATGTGCCAACATCCCATCAAAGGGCCGACACGGGAGCCGGGTAGAGGGCGAATGAGACAGGGTGAATTGCAGTCGCTGACTGTTAAGAGGGTTAACGTTTTTGGACATTACGTTTTTCAACTATACAGAGTGAGTCAAAAGTTGCTCCCAAAACCATCGTTGAGGTTTCTTGGTCTCCCACAGTCCCTTCTGGTTTCTTTAAATTTTGTGTAACAGTGCTGTGTTAAAGTGGTGATGTTTTTGGGTGTCGGTTCTTGAAGTCTGTTGCTATGATACAGCGTTCCCTGGACAGCACAATCATCAATTCCATCTTCAGTTACCTGCGACCACCAAAAGTTTTGAGCTTTCTCTTTTGATAACTTTTGAACCACGAGATCTGATTGTGGCAATCGATTTCTGAGTTAATTCCCCTAGAACCAATATGGCGGCTTTCAAGAAGGTGGATATAAGAACGTATATGGACTTACCATCTTGCTTATGGCCTTTTATGAACCCGTAGACGCCGTGGTTTGGTACTGCTGGTGCCTGACTGACTGATTCTTGCTTTTGGTTACTGCCTGTGTACAGTTTGGCATGTTCTCACCATGTCTATATGTGTTTCTTTCTATCATTACAAATATAACAGCAGTTTGGATTGGCTCCTGAACATGAGTGTTTTGTTTCTGGATTTCCTGCAGGATTGGCCTTAGACCCGCCATGACCCTGACCAGGATAATGTGGTCACTGAAGATAAAAAGATCTCTTGAGTTCTGCAGACAGACCCTGCTGGATTCCTCTAACCTTTCAAGAAGTAATACACATTTAAGAGGGATTTGTTTTCGACAATCTGATTGTTCCCGCTGTGCTTGGGACATTTGCGTGTAGAACTGCAGGTGCACTCGGGCGTCCTTATCCCAATCCCAATCTCGGCGAGCTCTATCCTGGGCGAACATGCAGGCTGAGCGACAGTGCAGGAAGATGAGGACGCAACAGGGTGCAAAAAATTAACCGTGGAAGATTCCCTTCAGCACGAGCAGCTCTTGGCGCTTCACTGCTTCCACTCAAATGGATGTGACAGACCCTGCTGCCTGTCACACAGCCATTCCTCATCACATTACCCAGACCGGAATCGATGACATTTGCATGAGAAGAGAAGACGCGTTCTAAAAAGCCATGTTAACCAGGAACGTGATAATAGCTCGACCTGACATGCTAAAAACATCCGGGAGAATAAATATTCAATTCAGGCGCTGATAACAATGGCAAAACACAAGTGGATCCTTTCTTGTAATTTTCGGAAAAAAATGCTCGTTTGTGGGGGTGTTCGCGGGGAAGGAGCAGGAGGCAGGACGCATCAAAAGCTTTGTAATAACCAAAGAAGATCAAGGAGTGCACCTGAGCTAAACCCAATCAAGCATTTATGGGGGCACTTGAAGACAGAGGAAGCCTAGCACAAGGTTGAATACGGTTATGCACCTGTTTAACATCTGCATTACGTCCAGTGAAGCGCTGTAACAGAACGATGCTGATTTGGTTTCTACGCTGCTCACCAAACTTTCATTTTAAGCAGTGTAGCTTTCTGTCATTCAGACGCGAATTAGACGTGCATAGGAGAGATTTTATTTCCGTATTCCTATAGTGCTTAAGGTAAAGCCGAACAGATCGTCACGACCTGCTAAGGTCCATGGCCGCCCCCCCCCCTCCCCCACCCCCATCACTTCTGTATAGCATTTAGAAGGTAAATGTGTCGTACCCCAGCAGCACTGGGTACAATACACTCTGAACAGGGCACCAGTAGAGCACATCACCCCCCCACGCTAATGCCACCCCCAAAACACCTAGGGCTGCATGTAGATGTGGAGAATTCCAAATTCAAAAGGCGATTTTAAGCAACACCTGAATGCGTTCAGTGTTTTTACCTGGAACATCTGAAAGCTTTAAAGTGTTTATTAAATCTGAAGAGGTCTGCAGGATGGTGCAGG
This sequence comes from Parotocinclus maculicauda, assembly GCA_034780255.1. NCBI lineage: Eukaryota > Metazoa > Chordata > Actinopteri > Siluriformes > Loricariidae > Parotocinclus > Parotocinclus maculicauda. The sequence continues at coordinate 10,009 of JAUZSU010187375.1, forward strand.
AGGCTCGAGGACTGATCCACTCCATTCTGCCTGGTAAATAAGAAGCAATACACTCCAGGCGGAAAAATTATTATCGACAAGAAATCGGGTTGGAGCGCATATAAATGCCGGCTGTTTCCACTGACCGCCCGGCTAAGGCTGACGATACCCTTATGGGATACAATCCGCCCTGCGTTTATCTGGTTTTTCCCCTTATCTGATGAGCACACATCGTGAGCAGGATATAGCTTTTGTGGACTCTCATGCTATCTCAATTACCGCTACGCCACCGGAAAACATGAGGAAATGTTCTTTGCTTCTGATACCACTTTCTCACAAGATCTCTTTCAATGGTTATTATTGGTTTATTATTGGTTACTAGGCGCTTAGGTGGCACAGCAGTGTTTGTTCCTGATGGACCCCTACTTGAGGGAAAGTATGTGGGTCAAATGAGCACCTGGAGCTACAAAAGCCTAGTTAGACACTGTGATCTCCAGTATAGGGCCACCAGGATCTTAACGAACCAACCCTAGACTCTGACCAAGACCAAACTGAGTTAAACGGTAAAACTAACTAACTAAGCATCGTTTGATGACAGACATGATCGAGTCTCATCCAGGTGCTGCTTGGGTCCGTTGCAGAGCCGGTTACCATTATTACCATTATTATCATACGTCGTGGGATTTTGTCTATCCTGCATACTTGGGTCCTACCAAAAACCACCACATCTCGTAACAGTCAACACATGAGCCGTTAGGATTACAGGGGACAAGGTGTGAAACGTTTGAGATTTTTTGCCCCACCCTGCCATTATGTAATATATGATTGAGAGTTAAACTGCCTGGGAAGGGATCATAGGGCTGCTTTGTCATAAACTACTGATCTGTTCATTGATGGCTGTTCTAATTCAACATAGATGGTCTTCTTAATGCCTTTTTTTAAACCATTAAAGAATTTTCCTTCAGATTACCTAATTTTATCTTTATAGTGCATGCAATTCTTTGTAGTTTTTTAGGATTTTAGGACATATGGTGTTCAATTTATTTCTTTCCCATGGTCATGTCTGACCTTAATATTTTACCATTTGACATATATTTGATTTTATTTGTCTTGAAGTCTGTCCATCGCTTTTGGATCCTTTATAAAAACATTTCTAGTCCTGCTGTGGAACTCAGAAGTCAGATAAATTCACCAGCGGTTAAATCAAACAGCGTTCTCAGTAACTGACTGCGCTTAAGTCTGATCTTGTCGCAAACTGATCTCCTAAAATTCAGACATGCAGGTTGACAAGCTTGGGTTTCCTGTAGCTTAATTAGCCCCAACTGGAACATCTGGAGGAGGAAGTGCTTGCCACATATCCTCCCATCCCTGAAACGTACCCCTGTGCCAGGTCTCAGCTCCCATGTTTAAAAATATCAGACGCCCACGCTGCTTGACAGCCGAGTCAATAACTGCCATCCCTATCTACCTGCCTCTTTTTAATTTCGCCAGTGGATTACCGGTGCTTGTAGCTCTGCGGCTGCTGGAAGTATTTACTTTGCGCTTTATGAGGTTGCCTTCAAAGCCGTTCCCCTGAACTCTGGCGTTGTACCAAAGGCAGGTGTGGTAATATTAACACCTGATTGACAGGCCATGATTACCTGCCTTCTGTTCTGCAGGGTCTCTGGCTATCAAGTAGAGATCATTCATCATGTGCAACTATACGCTTCATTTCAGTTACTTGGCTGGGTCTAATCATAATAACTTTGTACTTTGTAACTTTATGTAATAAAAAATGTACATAACCCCCATTTTATATTGGTAGACCTCATTTTGGCTGCACCAGATGCACCCCTACAACCGTCACCAGGAACACTTGGGTTAAAAAGTGGAAAAAAGGATACCCAGATTTTCATTTTTATTACCACTACGAATAGAAATATTCAAACATTTTTAAGAAATGCAAAAATATGTAACATCCCACACTCGAAAGGTCCTGAGAATATGCAAACGCAAAGGCAAAGAAATTTAAAAAGTGGATGTCACACTTTTTGCCTTCCTAATGTGCAGCATATTGCTCCGGAACAAGTGTGACCTTATAAAAAAAACATCAATTTACATAAATTACAAGGCATGTGAGAAACATTTTACCCACAGCAATAGAATAAGCTTTGCATACATAATTGAAAATGTACCTGGGCAGTAGAGAGAGAGAGAGAGAGAGAGAGAGAGAGAGAGAGAGAGAGAAAGAAAGAGAGAGAGAGAGAAATTAAAGTTCA
>JAUZSU010187386.1:0-12245 GCA_034780255.1 Parotocinclus maculicauda
TACACACATATATATACACACACACACACACACACACACACACACACACACATATATATACACACACACATTTGGGTTAACATACAGTGTTGTACAAAAGTCTTAAGACACAATTAGACAATATTTAATACTGTAATTTGTAGGCAGTTTTACAAAACTGAAGACGTCTATAGGCTACAGTGGCAAGTATTCGATGTGACCTCCCCTTACAGCAGAACGATATCAGAATCTGGTAACTTAATTGGGACCCTTTTAGCATCCAAAAAAGCTTCAGCAGGAATGGTCTATTGGAAGACCACACACAAATTATTAGTCACACACGTCTTAAATACTGTGGTGGTGAACAGAAGCAAAACAAACAAACAAAACACTATTACCATTGTTCCTTACACTGATCTGCATGTGGTATTTCTTTATGCAGATTATTGTTCAGTCAGCAGTTGTACTGTACAGGGTTAAACTACAGGAAGAAGCCTTTTCTGTGGCCTGCATCCTGCCTAGTGAGCAGAGGTTATTGCTTAAATGGCTGAGGAAGCACGTTTGAAATTAAGTTTTCCATTTCAAACCGTGCACGCAATAGTCTGATTCACTTATCGCCCCCTGGTGGACAAGTGGTCCATTCAGAGACTCCAACTTAACTCACTGCATTGCAGCATTACGACATTGTTGCACAGTTTGGCAGGGCTTCTGCATGCAGATTTGGCTTTTAGAACAGATCCCAAGAAAGCACGATGGGTGGTATTAGAAACTACAGTCACATTGATAAGCTCAGCACTAACCCTTTTTTTTAAATCAAATCTAGTTCAGACATATATAACCACTCAAAGCATTTTAGGTAACATTGCTAACTGAATAGTTTCCATGCAAGTAAAATGGTGTAGCGATCATGGAACCAAGTCATGTGTCTGTGCAAGTCCTGATCTGTGCATTCATTAGGTAGAAATATTTTCTATTTAAGATTTTATTCAAAGTATACGACTGTAAACAATAAAGCACACAGCGTTATAGGAAAGCATGAAGATTTACACTTAAACCGTGGGATAAATAAATGGAGGATGGTCCGAAATGAGAGAATGGTTATTATGGCAGAAGTCCCATCAAAACAAAGAATGTGTCCCAACACATCACACCATGCTGACTATGGGCTGCCTAGACTGGCCAGTGTGCTCACCATGCTAATCCCTGTCCACTATAGGGACTGTGGTTGCATAGTGGTTAAGGTACTGGACTCTGGATAAGGGCATCTGCTAAATTCTGTAAATGTAAATGTATTACAAGTACCTACAATGAGCAATGGGTTCATCTTCTTCCCGCTTCCTGGTGCCATTTTTTCCACAGAAAAATGGTACACACGTTGTCAATCCTCCACATGATGGACAATGGAACTCATCGGACCTTCTTCTGTTGTTTTTGTAGGTTGAATGGAGGTGAGCACTTTAACCAGCTGAGAAACCTTTTACCTGTGACCAGCATTAAACTTTTCTGTCCTTCTATCACAACAACCCTGGGAATCACCAGCCCATCACTGCTTGATGGTTTGCCCTCCTTCAGACCCCTGTCAGTACGTATTCAGTACTGCTGACTGTTTGTCATTCATGAGATGCTTCGACCCAGCCATCTGGCCATAATGATTTATTCCTGTTTAAAGTTCCTCAGGACTTTATTCCTGAACATTTTTCCCATATCCAGGATGTCAAATATAAGAATCAACTTTTTGATATATCACAGAGCTTCACATGTGCTGCTCTAACCAGGTAATTTGTTATTTGGTCAGTGTGTGGATTGATTGTAGTGGCTGATTGTTTACCATACTAGTATTTCACACACCATAACACAATGATGCAAGTGGTTGGCATAGTTGCCTCACAGCTCCAGAGATCCAGGTTAGATTTCTGGACGGGATTCTGCCGGTTTAGAGTGTTCATATGTTCACTTCTTGACTGAGTTGGTTTTCTGTTTTTGTGGGTTCCATTCACATTCCAAAAACATACCAACGTCAGTTGGTATCTCTAAAGTGTCCCAGTGCTTGTGTGATTATGCCCTGTGATTAATATGGATTATTTACTTTTCTATGGTTGGTTCACACCTTGCAACATGCACCTCAGGATACTTTAGATCATTAAAGCAAAGAAAAAAAGAGCAAGAGTATACTAAAGAGTAAAAACGTAGTATTGTTCATTTACCATGTTTTTACCGTGCTCCTTTTTTCGTGGTTTAACACTTGTCATATATGAATTAATTAACATTTAAAATACCCATTTGCTTAACAGTACCCTAGTTATGTTAGGAACGCATCACGTTACAAGACCAGAAGGGGGCGACAGTCTAAATACATATACACATATAAACAATAATGATTAGACTATCATTTTTTTTTTATTATTTTCTAAATGTATTTGTCAATCTTGCGTTATGGTGGGATACCCTGGTGGCTTGAGGAACTGTGTAAAGCAAGAAGCTGCACTGGTAAGTGTATTATTAAATATAAATTGTCTCTACGTGTAAGTATCAATACTATGATCCCACTGTATGTCTTGCATATTTAAACCAGGTTCCTCTCTACTTTTCATTTTAATTGGACTCAGGGAGGTGTTTCCTGACACTGTCTCCTTTGGCGTGGTCATTTGGGGTCTAAGCTAATTTGTAAAGCTGCTCTGAGGCAACAGCTACTGTAAAAAGATCAAGTTAAATTGCAGCTTACAGTCTGTTGAGTATTTATTTGTTTCCAGGACCCACCACAACGCTGAGTGATTAATAAATCAAATTTTAAATAGGTTTAAAGGTAAAATCAAGTCCAAGTTCAAGTCAAATTAATAAATAAGTTTATTTTAAATTGCTTTTTTAATGCAGCAATGCCTCAAAGCAGTTTTACAGACTAAAAAGATTAAATCCTGTCATTCTTGGGTGGCCTAGATGTGCTGTAGTTACGATTTCATTATACAGTCGATTTCGGTTAATTGGACCACCGATTAATGGGACCAGCCACTTATTTAGACCAAATCCTAAAGTACCGAAACAAATCCTATAAAATACGTTTAATGTTATTCGCTTTCTTGGAACAAAATTCCGCTTAATCGGACCAAAGAACGTGTACAGTATGTAATATCCGTAAAAAAACTCTTCATCTCTGGCATCACTACCCATTAACTCCAGAGTTTCTCCCCAGCCCTCTACTGCCACCTACAGGTCTTTGCCTAACATTTCCTTTTACTACAAAAAAAAGCCACAAGTCGCCACTTAGCCACAGCAAAAGAGCGTCAATTCACACTGGATAAGTTCTTCAAACGTTGACTGAAACTTAGTAAGAACTTGTTTTTTTACAGTATTATGCTTTGCATGCTGAGTACCTATACATTGTGTTGTAGATCATTTCAAAATGAATAAAGTTCGTAAGTAACAGTAGTTCTTGTTTGTACATTCACTATATGTGTAAATCACACAATAAAGGTTTAATTAACATTTAATATGTTACATAGCACGTCTCGTCTTGTAACATAGGGCATGTTCGTTTAATCGGACCAGCCGGTTATTAGGACCAAAACGATCGCGTCCCGATGTGGTTCCGATTAACTGGAATCGACCGTATATGTTGCAACATTTAACACAAAATACATAACACTATATGTCATGTAGAGTTATACAGTAACTGTATACAGTATGTTAAACATGTCCACTGATTAAGTTCTGAACAAGAGGAGCAGTAACTTGTTTTCCCTGTTAGTCAATCTGAGTGCAATTTTTTTAAGCATGTATAGAAACGACTGGTTTGTTCTGTTTGACTGGATTGTTGATATTTAATAACAACAGAAAGTTCAGTTTGTGATTAACGTCATCTCAGACAGATGTATTAGAATTGGCCTAATATGGTTTTAATATTCTAATATTAATTTTAATATTTAATATTCAGGGTGAGAAATGATTAAAGCAATAATTTTAGCACACCCTATGAAAAGCACAACAGAGTTCCTTGCACTTCTCTACTGGAATGGAATTGAAGGGCGTGTTCTCACAGCTGCTCTTTTAAGATCTACCCATGTCTTCTGTTGGATTGAGATCTTGATTCATCTATGGTTGTTTCAAAAAAGTTCAGCACTTAAACAGCTTGTGATGCTTCTAATGTTTGCCAAGTACAGTGATCCAGGTTTCTGATGCTAAACCCTATGTTACTATCTCGAATTAGTTACTATTGGCATGCACACATTCAAGGCAGTATTTACAAAGTACATTCAATGCTTAACAATTGAATTTGATACATGTCATATAAGTTTGCTTTTTCACTCAGATAGCAAACCTGCTTTAAATTATGAGCACAGAATAGAAAACCTGCATTCTTCAAATTCCTTATTAGCTAGTATTTACAGCCACTGCATCAATCTTCTTGCTGTGTAATGGAGCCGATGTCCCACTTTACGTCATGGCACGTTTCAGAAGACTCTGTCTTCCTTAGAACTTCTAGCACCCTGGCAAAGGTTAAGGGGGTTAAGCAGTGGTTAGGAGCATGATCATAAACAAGCTCTTCCTCGAGTTTCATTCTCCACCCTCCTGCAGCAATTAGCACACCAGCTTCCTCAAACCACATGTCTTCGAAAGTGTGCACTTATGTAGAGGAGTTCAGGGGGGTAAACAAACTCCGGAAAAGCACAATGCCCATACATGTTCACTCGCTACCCACTCGGGCCCCATGATGGCAGTGGCGCTAGTAGTTGTGGTCGAGATGCATTCTAGAACCTCCTTGAGTTCGGCGAAACTTATTGAAACTTGACCCCAGTGGCGTTTTCTGAGCCAGAAGGTCAGCAGCCTTTGCAACCGGATATCCGAAAAGCCTGGTGCAGACTGTCCTTATATAGAAGACCCGGGAAGTGCAATCAGGAAACCACTAATTAAAGGCAGAGGTGCGGGGTGATTGGGCACCATTAGAAAGGGACAGTAATGCTCTGTAAATATACTTTTAAACCACAAAGAATGTCCAATCAGGCCGGATATAATCTGACGTGCTTTCAAACGGCGACAGATGCAAGAACAAGTTTGTTAGACATACGGAATTCTTTATAAAAAGTTTTCTTATTTTTAATCAAAGTGGTAAACATGGGACTGTAGTAGCCTAGCGGTTAAGGTACTGGACTCTGGACCTGATGGTCTAGGGTTCAAATCCCACCTCTGCCAAGCTGCCACAGTTAGGTCCTTAAGCAAGGCCCTTAACCCACCATTGCTTGAATGGTAAGATTGTATAAGTTGTAAGTCGCTCTGGATAAGGGCATCTGCTAAATGCTGTAAATGTAATAAACACATAGACAAATGAATAATATTAATTTATGGCACACTCGGGTAGTGCAATGGTCTAACATGCTAGCCTGTCATTGTACAAACTGCTCTCGTATGTGTCTTCCAGTCAGGTAGGGAGATCATCCCCTCGAATCGCAACAACCTGCTGACCTGTAATGGTTTGGCATCACATAAAAAGAACACTTAAATTAGAAAAAATAAGGAGAAAAAATCTAAAATGATCATTCCGATCATAACGATTGGGAGGGAATGATTAGCTCTATCTGAGTCGAATCATTTCCTGATGCTCCAACAGCAGCCCCTACTCAGCCCTTTGATGGCCTGCTGTCCTGTCCAGGGAATGTCCTGCTCTCCATGTTCTCAAGGGATAAGCACCAGAACCTCTGATGAAGAACAGTGTGACTGTATGTTCCAGTCCTTTCCTGGAGAAAAATACTAAGTGATATAAAAAAAACAGTACTGTCTGAATCATCTGTGGCCTGAATAGCATCAGATGTACAACTAGAAACCACTCGGAAGCTGCTGGCAGACTATTTTTTCTTGGCCTTGCAGCATGAGTTGATATTGGCAGCAGCCACAGACAGACAGCTGGGAATTCTTAGTATTTATGATATTTAAAACAAAACCTATTTTCAGAATTACAAATTACTGGTGCTTTAAATACTTAAAAACACGACTGTTCAAGACAGTGTCTTCTTTTCATGTGGCTCTCTAGTTAGCTAGGTCTGCTTACCACTGCTTTAAGTGAGCCTCAATCACAATTCGTATTTCACCCATATATGTATATTAATCTCTGTCACAGTGAAGTTGAACATACAATTGAAAAGGTCTGTGTGTGGATAAAATGCTATTATATTAAGTGCTAAATAAAAGTTTAGCATTTAATAATCAGATCTACTCTCACCCACAATGTTTATTAATTGGTGAATAGGTTGTGTGACTGGTTTCTAGACAGGAATATGGTGTGTGATAAATGTCTTTTCAGACAGTATTGACCCCTTTAAACTCTGGAGACCACAGTATTGACCCGTTTATAATCTAGAGACCACAAGCTTTTACCGACTCATCATGTTGCCACATGCTGAATTAGGTGTCCTCTTCTCTTAACACTAAATACACACACACACACACACACTAGAGAGGACCTTAGTAAACACTACTGTGGTTATTTTATTTCTTTTTTTATTTTATTTTACTGTTTTATACCCACCTTTTACTGGTACGCACTCTGGGAAGTGTTGTGCATGACTGTTCAGGGTCTGAACCTGGAGATGAAGGTGTACTGGGCCAAGGCACCAGGCCATCCCCTAGTGCTCAGAAGGGGTCGCTGTTGCAGTTCTGGAAGACACTTCTAAGTCTGGCCTACCACCCCTAGACATGGTCAATTATATAGTGTTGTGCATGACTGTTCAGGGTCTGAACCTGGAGGTGAAGGTGTACTGGGACGAGGCACCAGGCCATCCCCTAGTGCTCAGAAGGGGTTGCTGTTGCAGTTCTGGAAGACACTTCTAAGTCTGGCCTACCACCCTTAGACATGGTCAATTATATATCTGTCTGAATCTGGACCTGATCGGAAGACACCACTGGGACATTTTATCCCTGTCGGGGTCATGGAGGTCAGGGACTTATCCTAAAGAGCACAGGTTGTCTGATGGCAGATTGAATGCCAACAAATGGTGGGGCTGAGAGTTGGGATTGTTACAGTGACACCCCCCCTCCCAACTGTCCGCCCCGCTCTGTGACACAGCCAATGCCTGACACAGCCAATTAATTGAGATGTATGTCATTGTTTTTTACATTCAAACCGAAATTTGTGATTTCTATTTGTAAACGAATGGATATATCATGGACATGAAAGTACAAGGCTAGTAAACCTTCTGTCATGATCTTGAAATTGTCCTAAAACATTTCATGATAAAAAGTGAAAGAAAGTTGTTCGATTACACAAATGAGATACAAACTCAATGATGATGATTGAGTAGTAAGTGATATATTAATGTGAGTGAACAGATGCATGTTAAACTGGACAAGAGTGCCCCCACATTGACTGTTCAGTAGGGTGTATGGTCACCCAAGACTGCCAAAACACACTGACAGTGATGAGTTATGGACATGATCAGATTGTCCAGCAGTTCTTGTGGGATCCTTTGCCACTTTTGCTCCAGGGTAAATTTCAGCACAAGAAGTGTTGTGAGAGGCAGTGGATGGTCTTCCCATTAAATCCCAATCATGTTTAATGGTATTCAAGTCTCGAGAATGTAAAGGTCAGTCCAATAAGGTCAAGTAGCGGTCATCTCTTGCCCAAGTGGCTGTATTAGCTATTAATGAATGACGGTTCTTGATCGAAGATCATGGGTTTAGGCTTTTACCCTTGCCCATGTCCGCCATGATTACTTGAATCATTTAATGATAATATGCACTGTAGAGGGACAAATTCTTCCAGACTTCTTTGAAAAACGGAGATCTTTTGCCCATCTTTACTCCTCAAAGACTAGTGGATGCTGCTTTTGAACCAAATAATGATCACAATCACCTTTACGGCACCTTGTGCTTGAAATCACATTTTGTTTTTTACCTCACTACTAGCCATAAATTACCCTCATCCCAAGTTTTGAATGTGTTGCAGGTTTGTCCACGTAAATATATGACACCTTTGCATTTTCTATACTGGGTCAACATTTTCCTGATTAGATATTATTTGACTGTTGTTTATCCATTGTTATATCTCACAAGACCTCAGTTTGTAAATACTGTATGAATATGATGTCCTGTGTATATGAAATTAATACTTATTAATTATATCCTTATAAGTATTCAACAAATGTTTTCTAGGAATTGTGCTTCCCAAAACATGTCGCCCATGTGACTTTGTTTTGGTGCTTATAGTGTGGCGTGGACATGTGTTCTTCACTATAATTATATCCGAAGCTGGACATCCATCAATTGTATTTCCTGCCCGGTGCTATACATTGTAATTACAGTACAATGTACAAACACATAGCTACAATGTAGGCACAGTCAAATCCTGTACTCCAACTTGTCCAGGCCTACTTTAGAGTCAGGTTCTGCTGTCTGAGTGCAGTGGAAAGCTGGGTGATAAATGGGAGAACATTTCAGCGTGGCATGTGTCAATACGTATGATGTGTGAGCTGGAACTGAGTCTATACCCGATATTTTTGGAGCTGTGGGAGGTTCTGTGGAAGGGGAGGAATGCGAAGCCGCAGACTCTCTGGACAGGAGGATTATGGACCAGTCCAGGTTGTCTCTGTGTGACAAACGAGACCAGATCACCGCCTACTCACCGACGACCAAATGACAGGCTTCAGAAGATCGCTTCCAATAGGGAACCAAAATAAGAGGAGAGGCTGGGATTGCTTGTGGCTGGAGTGTGGGCGACAATAGTGGGGACGTGTCCTTTCTCTTTCTCTTTCTGTTTCTCTTTCTTCCCTCTGTCCTTTGCTCCCTTGCTTTCGGAATTCCTGGTCTGGTCCTACAATGACATCTTCTGGACTCATCTAGATGGCAATGAACCTGCAAACAGGGGTTACAATGGAAAAGGGCCGGAACGTGGGGAGAAAATTGGGTTCTTGCCATATTTACATGATATGCCCAGACATATGAGGAAAAGGGAAAAAATGACACAAGGGAGAACTTAAGTAAGGGTTAGGTTATTGCATTAGGATGACATTCTGGCAGCACAGATTCAGTTCAATACAAAGCTGATGGTAAGTGTACTATGGACTGTAGCTATTATTGATTCAGGTGGTGCAGTGGATTATTAACCAGAACCATGACATCCTGCAGTTGGGCCCTTGAGCATGGCTCTCAACCCTCAATTGCTTACATGACACAATTACAAAATCATCAGCATGAATTCAAGGCAGGATGGATCCATGCTTTCATGTTGTTTACAGCAAATTCTGACCCTAACATTTGAATGTCTAAGCAGAAATCAAGACTCACCAGCCCAGGCAACGTTTTTACTTTACGTTACTGTACCAATATTTATATTTATAACTATATTTACAACTATATGCGAGCTATCTTGCAACGAAATTTCATTCTGTGTACACTTGTGTATTCTAAATGACAATAAAGTTTGTCTAAGTCTAAGTCTTTCCAAACATTTATTGTTCAATTTTGGTGAGCCCATGCAAATTGAAACCTCGGTTGTTTGTTCCTAAACAGCTTTTTAAAACAACTTTTAAGCAGTTTGACCATTCCTTTAACGCTGCAGCCACATCCTTCAGTGGCTGCGTTTGGCCATTTCTTGAAAAATGTCCTTAAACACAGATATGTGCCTTTTAATTTTGTTTGCACAGAGACATCACCTTAAATAAACTGCTCCCAAAAATTAGGGAATGTTTCATTACTCACTTCTGTGAGCAGTGTATTAATGAGGTCTGTTACTTAACTTTACTGAACCTCCGTCACCGCTGTCATTTTCCCTTCCTGTCCGTGCACATGTATGACGAATGTCAAGAATTAAAAATGCCAGATTCAGTGTGTCACATATGAACAAATAAATCAGAGCATGATCCTTTATAAATGTATCCCAAAATCCCAAAATTGTACAATATAGATGAATTAAGATTAATTAATTAATAAACGCCTATTTATATCTATATGTATAGCCCTGTGTGGCCCTGTGCTATTGGCTCTTCCGCAATCCTGACTAGGATAAGCAAATAGTATAATAATAAGTGCCCAGATTGTGTATAGTACTATAAAAGGAGCACAAGTCATTATTAAAAGTCAAGTATATCTATATATCCCTATTTCCTTAGCTTTTGTGAACTTTTAGGTACAGCTGGGACTGCCTTATTACCTAATCTGTGGAGCTATGCTAAAATCATACATTTGTAATGATGTCTCTTTAAGAACTCAAGATTAGCAATTCTTCCTGATTCCAGTAGTATTTGATGGTTTCTTCCTTGCTTTTTATATTGTCTTGTTAAGCTATATATTTCAGTCACTTAAGCTCATTTGTAAAGACTTTTCAAAGATATTTGTGATTTAACAAAAAAAGGTAAGGAAACTTTCACGAAATGTATGAAAAATAGAAAAGACTCGATTTATACCAGCATTTTAGAGAACAGAGACTCGAATTTGACCTCTTCTCACTTGCGACACAGACTTACTGGTAAATAGACACTTGTTAAAAACTATATGGACAAAAGTATTGGGACACACCTCTTAATCATGGGGTGCATATCTTATGTATGAATGAGCAAAGATTTTGGACTCCCACAGAGACAGTCCAAAATCTTATAAAAAGCCTTTCCATAAGAGTGAAAGCTTATATTTGCTAAAGGGGAACAACTCCATAATAACGCCTATGGAATAAGAATGATGCATCATACAGGCACCTGTAAGTACCATATATAGGTGTCCCAAAACATTTGTCCATATAGCACAACATTATAAAGCAAAGCTAGCGCAAAGTGCTGCGTAACTGCTGAAGCTGCATCTTCTTCCACTCGAACCAATCGTTCACTGCCATCAAACTGCTCATATTATGCATCTCTTGCTTGGATTGACAAAATCCTGCGATCACATGACCTTGTAAGAGATAAGCTTAAGCACGGCTGAGTTACTTATTCAAGTCCTTTTTTCAGACTTTTATTTTGTATGACATGTTTACTCTGCTACATTGAACGATCTGTAGCACATGAAATGCATTCGACAGATCCTGAAATAATTGAACGTCATTTTTCATCCCAAGATACAGTAGCTGATATAAGTGTAAATACTGTAGTGTTGCACAACCATTATCTGTTTAACCAGTAAATATGAAGCAGCTTCTCTGTGGACCATAAATAAACAATAAAAGAGAATTCAGATTACACATATGGAATAAAGACATTTCCAAGATCAAGTATGATAAGTAAAACAGGAAAGGAAGTTTTTCTGTGCTGAGCTGACATGACGGAGTTCATGGTTCTACATATTTGAGCTTGGTCAGGTGATCCTTCCTGTTGATAAAGATACAGTGAATTGCAACAGGTCTCGGGATTGTGTCCTCCACCTTCAGAGTGATGACGAACCTGCAGATGCCCGTGTTGGGACATGCTGAGTATACCTGACTCATCTTTATCCCCTCAGGCAGGCTGCAGTGCAGACCCTCCACCATGTGACGCACCGCCACGCGGATGAACGCGCCATGACTCACCACCAGTGCATGGGCGTGCACGTTCTGAACGCCGTCATTGGCTAGTCCCGCAACTGTGATCGGAGATGGGTTGGGAAGCACCGGGACAGAACTGGGATGGTGATCTACAAGCATGCGCTGGAACATGGACTTGAGGAATTTGCAGAAGCGAGCCATCACCTACAAGTATACACACAGAGCATTACATCGACTAATACTCATTTCTGTACTTTGTGTTTGATAAAACTTTCTACGCCAGAATCAGCTACATCTGTTACATCTGTCGTTACAACTGCTGCATTTCAACAGTTATGACTCTGGCAAGGTAACATATGGGTTGCACAAAATAATACTCTTAATAATTAAAAGTGTAGCGATACATCCTTCTTACGATTCAATTCACGATACTGAGGTCACGTTTTAATTTTCTCAATTATGTAATTATCAATTGCATTCCTTTTTATATTTTTGTTTTACTATGTATTTCTATTTAATTCCACTGTAAATAATGCAAAACACTTAACATGTTCTTGTACAAGTTTTTAAACTAAACCACTGTTGTAAAATAAATGTCTAGAAACAGAGGATTAAATTATAAACAAAATGCTCTATTGTAGCTTCACCATGTCTTAAGATTGTTTGTTGATTTGGCTTAAAGTCACTATTAGTATCAGTGGCAATTTTAGCAACACACACAAGGTTATATATATACACAAGATTATCTCAAGACTAGCCATATATACAGTGCATCCGGAAAGTATTCACAGCGCTTCACTTTTTCCACATTTTGTTACGTTACAGCCTTATTCCA
>JAUZSU010187397.1:0-12245 GCA_034780255.1 Parotocinclus maculicauda
GGTCCCCTGTTGAGTCTTGGTCCTCCCAAGGTTTCTTCCTACCATTTTAGGGAGTTTTTCCTTTCCACTGTCGCCCTTGGGATTGGCCTTTTAAGACAGTGTAATATTGTGAAGCTGCTTTGAGTTTTTACTTTGTAAAAAGCGCTATATAAATAAACTTGAATTGCATTGAATTGAATTATTGCAAGGAACCCTATCAATGACAAGTCAGTGACGGCTACTGGAACACCTTTTGTTGGGAGGACACAGCTGTAACTTACTGGTTATAAGGTGCATGCAAAATAGTACAAGGTGGATAAATATAATTTTCATAAATGTAATATTATATTGGTCAGTTGTAATTTTCTGTTGAATATATGTCTTGTGTTTTCCTGACAATAACACTATCGCATCAATACATGCTTGTGGGCATATTCAAACTTATGGGCATTAAAATGATTTTGCTACGTTTCCCATTTTGCTGCTACAACAGCCTATTGAACTTGTGGGAAGACTTTTGACTAGATTATGAGAAATTTAAAAGGCACCTTTGCACCGAAAGCAGTTTGTAGAACTGTGTAGAAGTTATTGCATGCTTTCAACTCAGGAACTAGGGAAAGTCTTGAAAGGCAGTGTATTTCTCAGCGTATAGGAACCCTAAGTGACATATGTAATGATTGGTCCAGGCTTAAGAGTAAGCTGATTGGTTCAGACCTAGTGCAGCAAGTGTATAGTGATTGGTCCAGATGGCTAAGCTAATATATACAAATAAGTGTTAACAGAAAAATGGAGGGAAAACACATATAAATGGGTCAACAGTGAAGTTCTGGCTTTACTGAGGTACAACACAATTTTGAGTCAAGCAAAATTTGCATGGCTTATGTCACTTCAGTTTCAGAAAACTTTCTGCTGGCGGTGTGTGTGTGCAAAAAAAGCCCTGGAATGAACATGGTTTTCTGATGTACACCCCAGGCAAGTGTAGTTCCTCCTAAATAAGTCCATTAAACTGTGTACTTATACTGAAACCTATAAAGCCAGTTTTTAGGAGGCCATTGCTTTGGCCATTTTTGTTAGGAATACATTCATGTCTTCCCCATACTATAGCCAATAAGCTGGAACTACAACTTCTCTAGGATGTTATTGTATGCTGTATCACTGGGATTTCACTTCATGGTAACTAGTCTTGAAAGTCTTGAAAAACACCTGCAGACTGTTATTCCCCACTGTATTTACAGTTTACACTGTATGTGCTTCAACACTTTCCATTCTCTGAGCCTTGTTATTGGTGCCATTGCCACACTATAACATATTACAATAACTCTGAACGGTAGACTGTAGTGGTCTAGTGGTTAAGGTAATGGAATGTGGACCAGAAGATCCAGGGTGCCAATCTGCCACTCTTGGATCCCTGAGCAAGTTCCTTAATCACAGTTGTTGTGGATAAGGGCTAAATGACCTAATACCTAATGTCAGGGGACAATTAAACTTGATAAGGAGTGATCCAATGAAAACAAGATGAAAGTGAAAGGCTTAACTCTAAAGATTACATGGCTGTGAATGTATGCATCTGCAAGCAATGATTGTGACTGCAATAACCAGTGATTAGAAGGTGTGCCCACATGCTGTTAGCAATGTTTCTGTCTTAATGGCCAATGGGGTTAAATGGATAAAGATCTTTGTATTGCCATACAGTGCTTGAGTGGCAACTGCTACCATTTTTCACTTCAAGACATTTTGTCTGTTGTTAACCATGTTAGAATTCTTGGTTGAGTAAGGGTTATTCGAAACTGTAGTCAGACCAGTGGCCAGGAGCAGGACATGGTTTGAATAATGCAAAGAGTAGTTAAATGACAGGTGTGTTTGGAATTGGTCTACCACTCTCCCTTGAAGCTGTGCTTTTGGTTATTTTCTTGATAGTGACAGCTATTCTTTACAGTCTATCCTTAACTCTGGACAGAGTCTATCTATTTGTCTCCGGATGGACAGATAGATAGATAGATAGATACTTTATTGATCTCGAAGGAAATTTAGCTGCCATTAGCAGTATTCACATTACAGCACAATCAAAACAAAGCAAAGAGTGTTATACAGAATGAACCCAGAACCCAGAAATATAGGTACTGGCACACTAAAAAATAAATAGTCCAGTAAGTAAGCTATAGATAACTGTAAAAAATATCTTACTTATTGCACCGAGTGAATAAATAAATATGAAAATATGTACAAGAAAGCCCATCTGCACTGCATTATAAGGTATTAATTAAGTAAAGTGTAAGTAAAGTGGAGAGTCTGAAATGACCAGAAGTGTACATGTACACTTACATGTGCTAAACTGGATCCTATTTTGGTTCAAGTTCCTCTTACTCCACCTGCCATTTTGGCTCTAGTCAGTGCAGTCATAGCAAAACAGCTCAGGCACGTAAGAGGAATGTAGATTTTGATTCCCACCACCCACCACATGTCGCACATTGGCTGAGAAGCCCGTTTCTCAGGTAGAAATTGGTTCATTAAGCACCGATGACGACGGAGACTTGGAGCAAAGGAGAACTCTAAGAGGGTCTCACTGCAATCTTGGCTTCTGTCTGCATGCCTCATGTGACTGCCATATTGGATGCCGTTACCAAACACCTGTGACTTATGCACAACTCGGTTTGCTGAAAACATAATGGTCTCAGCGCAGCTCTTAACTCCAGCAGTGATTTCATTTGACGCTAAGAATGGGACGGTGTAACAGATGAGGAATCAGAGTTGAAAAGTAAGAGATCAAGAGGCAGATTAGACGGAAACGCTAAGAATGATTTGAGTAAAAAAGAAATGCATAGCACATCATATAGAAACAAGAGAGATTCAAGGTGTGACTGAGAGACGTGTGTGAGTGAAACGGACGGATCACTTAACTCTTAAGTGGATCACCTGCCTCGATTGGAGAGAGAAGTGTTGTTGCCATGGCATTGCTGGTTGCATGCTTCTGCGCCTGGTGTGTAATCATCACTGATGCTCACACCCCCCCTCTTCTCCCCTCATCTACACCTCCTTTACCCTGATCACTTCTCCACCCGTTTCCTCCTCTCTCAACCGCTCTAGTCGTTGAGAGTGAGACCGTTCTTCAGCTGATGATTAACAATAAACAAATTCCTGTACTCACTTCAGCATTGCAACACAACAGTACAAAATCTAAGACGCACTAGAGAAGAGAGTCATTGCCTCTTCTCAATGAGTGTCTGTGTAATTCATTTTACATAATTAATAGCTTCTACGAGCTTATACCAATTTCCGCCTATTTAGTCAAGTCAATTGCAATCATATTATCCAGGCGTCCTTCTACTACTGGCAGTCTTCAATCAGCCAAGGTGACAAGTAACACATTTCTCAGTGTTATGGTCCTGTATGGAGGCACAGGGATAGGGATGGTGCTGAACTGCCAATCAGAACCCAGCAAGCTAAAGTTAATTGGGGCAGGACCTTGTTCTTAAACCAAACAAAAATGTTTTGAGTTAACAATTTAGTATAGTACTTATTCAGTGCTTGATTTTGAAAAGATTTTGACCACGTTCATGTAATAGAATGATCCCACTTCACACAGCATTAACTGACGACATTTCTCACAATGTATGATGTCATTTGTACAGACAAAACAAATATATATGTATAAACTCATACCTTACATGAACAGTGATTATGGACTGCTTGTCTAATAACTTTGGAGATGAGGAATTTATTCCACACAGTCGACATTTTCTCTGTCGATTCGCTGCTCCTCAAACAGATACGTCTTGTGTATTGTGCACATGAACACTGGAGTGGAGTTGGCAAAATGCACTAAAGTTCTCTGATGTCCAAGGAAATGAATAGAATGAAGCTGTCAAATTCTTATTATTTAAGCAATATAGCACAATTTTTTGTTTGTAAATAACATCACGACTGTAATAGGATCGATTCGAGAGCAAGTGCCATAGATCATCTTAGTCATTATGTTATTTGAAATAGCACAGCCTTGAGTGTTCTATTGCTTTCATTCAACAGTTGAATAAATCAAAGTAGTCCTGAATATCATACTGAATTTGCATTAATACTGCCTATACGTTTTGCCAAAAAGTAGGTATATATATATATATATATATATAGATAATGTTATATAATGTTAACAATTTTCTACAGGATGCTGGGCATATATACTGCTCACAAAAATTAGGGGATAATTCAAAATGAATACGAAGAGGCCAATATGCTGTACAATCTGATCCTGTCCATTACCCATCACTGTCAGTGTGTTTTGGTTGTCTTGGGTGACCATACAGGGTGTTACAGTAAATGTGTGGCACTCTCATCCAGTTTAACTTGCTCCTGTTCACCCCCATGAATATATCACTTGCTACTCAATCACGATAATTGAATTTGCATCTCATTTGCATAATTTATATTTTGTATATGTTATATATTTGTGTATATTATATATTTGCACAATATATGTATTTGTATATGTTGTTCCTTGGCAACGCACTAGCAGTGTGATACCATTTAGATGCAAAAAAAGCCATGTTGTTATAACTAATTTATGTACGGTGAAAACTCTTCCCAACCAATCAAAAACGGATAGTTCCAGCCCTTTATTGGTTCTTAAGAGACTTATTTATTACAAATGTTATTAATAATACACTTATTTGTTCAAATGTGTTATCAAATTGTTTTGGTCACCATTTTATAAAAGCAAAATGAGATGCCACGTGTTACTGTTTTATCACAGGATTAGGTGATGTTAATCATGATGTAAAAGGCAGGTTTATTTTTTTCCAGAAACAATTTAAGCAGACAGCAATTGGAATGATATCTGGTCCATGTAAAAATGTAAAATGAAGTCGGATTGTTGCCAGGAATCACAATTTGACACAACACTAGCTGTTTCTCTTGAATCTGTAAGATTCTCAATGCATTTAATGATTAATCTGGTCAAGTATTGCTGTATAAAGATGGTTTTGATGCTTGGCAGCTGAAGGACTTTACTTTTTTCACCAGTTCTTGCTGTGTGGCCATCAGTCTTCTCCTCCATTTTTAACCTGCTGTACTTTGCTGCTAGTCCTTCATGCCCCAGGTGACAGAAATCCAATTTCACTGTGTCTCTGGGAAAGAATCTCTCTGGTTGACGAGAGTTATTGGGCATGCAGGAGATGCAGCTTCCTTCTCCTCATTCTTTCACTGCCCTTTGGGGCTCTGGTCCTTCCAGAAAAGGATACGGCTAGGCTGGTGTTGCTGCCAGGGGTCAGAAAAGTTAGGGATAGGGATGTGTTGTCGACAGCTTATTGGAGGCAGAGGAATTATGTGGCATCATGCCAGTGTGGTCTGTGTCTGCCCTGTTTCCTTTCATTGTCCTATAGAAAGTAGGAGATG
Source organism: Parotocinclus maculicauda (assembly GCA_034780255.1). Taxonomy (NCBI): domain Eukaryota; kingdom Metazoa; phylum Chordata; class Actinopteri; order Siluriformes; family Loricariidae; genus Parotocinclus; species Parotocinclus maculicauda. The sequence continues at coordinate 5,365 of JAUZSU010187397.1, forward strand.
CTAGTCTGGACAGCACAAGCCGGATGCCCAGTGTGTTTTTACCAGACACAATGCAGAAGGCTTTGAGTTGAGGTTTGTTCTGGAAACAAAATTTGTGTTATAGAAACTAGGAAGACATGTTTCAAATCATTCCTTTTTTTATCTTTTTTTTCTAACTGCCCAATCTCCTACACACTTCTAGTTTTGTCACTTTAGATATATTGTGAAGAATCCAGAGTTACTTTATCTTTACACACAACAGTATTGCTCCTTAATAAGTCAAAGTACAGTAGTATGGGTGCACATACACACACACACACACACACACACACACACACAATGTTTATTGGCTTATGAGGTGACCGGCTGTTCATGGCCTCAGTGTCCAAAGTAAAAAGACATGTTGTTATTGCCATTTATATTTTATAATAATTTTAAATTATTTTAAAATTATTTAAAATATCTATTTTATTGGATGATTGTTCAATGGCAAATGTATGTACTGTATGTGTAATGTATAAATAAAAGTGCTTCTGGTTTTAGGCAGAGCTCTAGGAACTTGGTTCAATTCCTGCTTATAGCTACTGTCTGTGGGTAAAAAAATGATGTCAGACATCTATAAAGCCTATGAAGCCAAATGGAAAGCCGAATGGATCTTTTTTCTTAACAAAGCAGTTGGATTAAATTAAAATATGCTTAAAATTAAAGAATGAAATATGAATTCTTTAATACATATTGAGGAACCCAAAATCCTAATCATGATGATGAATGATTAATTGTGCACAACATACTGTTTTCCAAGCTTAAATAGTGTAATTTGTGAAACAGTGTGGAGCCTTTTAAACAGACTACATTTATGGTATTTAGCAGACGCCCTTATCCAGAGGGACTTACTACTTATACAATCTTACAATCCAAGCAATTGTGGGCTAAGGGCCTTGCTCAAAGGCCCATCTGTGACAGCTTGGCAGAGGTGGGATTTGAACCCTGGACCTTCTGGTCCAGAGGCCAGTACCTTAACCGCTAGGCTACCACAGTCACCAGATTTGTGCTGGTCTGTGTAGCCCAGCTCTTTGCTCTAGCTTTTAGTGTCAAACTTAATCCTCAAGCTGTGTTGGGTGGGGTACTCAGATGGGGTGGGGTATACAGTCATTCCAATGAGTCTCCTTGTGATGGATATCTAAACGGCTTGTTATGTTTTCTGAAATAGGCAGCCCACAAAAATCAACTGCATTGCCTTCTTTCTTTTTTTTTTCTATTTTTTTTTTTTTTACAGTTTGTGGGTCGGTAGGCATGCAAGATATTCAAATATCTCGAGACAAGCACTGAAATGTTTTAACTGCAGTCTTCTTCTAAACATAAGCTCCCAAAGTCTTCCACTTAGCTTATGGAAATTGTAGAGCTTACGTAAATAAAAACTGTAAACAAGATAGGATACAGTGTTATGAGCCTGTCGGCGTATGTGGAATAAAATGTTATCTGGATAGAAAACAGATTTAAGGTGCATTAAAAGACAGAGTAAACAGATCAGATTTCGGATGCTGTGTTGAATCAATTGGCTTGTGATCTTGAGAAGAACAATGAGACTGTCAGTTAAGGTTTTTTTTTTTTTTTTAATTCAAAAATGCCAGGTCAAGAAAAGTCAAGTAAGGTCAATATCCAACTCTTTGAAACATTTCACCCGGAAAATCTGAAGCGCTGTCTATGAAAAGCAACCCTGAAGTAAATTATTACATCCTAATGCAGACAAATGCAAACAAGCACAAATCAGTTCTGCTGATGATAAGCAGCTGAGGACTAAGTCAAACCATAGCTCAGGGCAGCATGCCCTGCAGGCTCCTTATTTTGAATAATGTAAAATGATAAGCCTTAAACTCAGAGCTTGGTTACCGTACCTTCGGCTGTTGGCAAGCCTCCACTCTGGGCCTCAGCCAATATCTCAACCTCTCCAGACTCTGACAGGTTCACATCAGCCGCTGTAGAGAAAGATAGAGGAAAGGGTTAGTGGATTCTTCTTGACATGACATTGGATCTGCAAGCTGAATAATGTGCTGCAAAATTTTCTAAAGTGTTGAGAGTTCTAATGATAAAAACATCATCCAATCTGTAACAAATGCTCTAAACTCTGCCAGCACAAGTCTAATACAACAGCAACATCCTGCCATTGCTGCTAAGCTGTGTCTTTTCAGCAGAAACAAGACTCATGAAGGAAGCCACGCAGCAAGGAAGAAAAAGAAACCCAATTTAGACTAATAAAGCAAATCCCTTGGAGTAAAGGAAAGTGATTGCACAGGACAGGCCAGCCTCTACATTTCTAAGTTAAATTGATCTTACCAGACACCATGGCAAGTATATACACAGAGAAACAAATCACAGAATAAGGTCCATGTCCAGAAGAAAATCAAAGAAGCGAGGTCCAAGAGCAACAGATTCAGAACAGTTTCAATGCAAAACCTGAGCTCGTCTACAGGAGAACAATGTCATAAGTTGGATTCAAGAAACATGATTCTGACCAGGGTGAGTTCTGCCAAAGGTGGGAACTTGGCATCCTAAGGAACCGCCTAAATTTAATATAGAATAAAGAGTACACTGCTAAAAGAAATTAGTAGGATATTTCAAGATTAACGTGAAGCATTTAAAAAAGATGCATTTAATTGAATTAAATTTAATTTTTTAATTAAACAAGTCAAAGAAAGTGGTTTAATTACGCAAATGAGATGCAAACTCAATTACCGTGATTAGGTAGCAAGTAACATATTCATGGGGGTGAACAGTAGCATGTTGAACTGGACGACAGTGCCACACATTGACTGTTCAGTAGGGTGTATGATCACCCAAGACCGCCGAAACACACTGACAGTGATGGGGCATGGACAGGATCAGATTGTGCAGCAGTTGTGGGATCCTCTTAGTATTCATTTTAAAATATCCCCATATTTTTGTGAGCGCTATAACGTCAGCTGTGATTAAACGTAAATTATAAATGGGAGATAATACATCAAACAAAGAAGACGGAGAAGTTTTTGATTTTCTATTCCCAAAAAAAAGCATTATCTATTATATTCTTCCTCTTAAGCAGCCCCTCAAGTGTAAAAGGGCACATGTAACTGACGGATAATCACTGGCAACAGTAGCTGTACTGAGTTTTAAAAAGATCATCAGACATAATCACACACTAATTACATCCTTGTTCAAAGCTAAAGAACGGCTTCCGTCTGACTGTAAATAATATGTAACAACCATTACATTTATATAAAGCAAGGAGTCATTTCTGCCAGGGGGTTTAAAATCCTAATAACATGTTATTTCTGAAAACACTTGAACTAAAACTTCCCCCACCTTTCTTGTCCCCTCCTGCCTGATACAGCAAGCAATCAAAGAGGATCAACGTTAAAACGTCAAGATTTATTTCACTGCTATTCTTCATTCTGCAAATCCTTAGCCTCGTATAAATGCGCTTTAAGAGGATGTGAGTAGGAAACCACATTTGGCATGCAGCTAGCAGCTGGCCCATGCTTAAGTTGCCCATATAATTACACAACACTCCATTAGCATGGTGCATTCAGGAATGCACCGCTGGCCTAACTATCTCCACATTAATGAACAAGTTGTAATCCGAGCTACTCAGGACTGCTTCACCCAATCCAGCCCAACATTTACCTTTACAACAGAACTGCATCACCTGGAAAAAGGATGTTTTAATACCATCTGCAACTGGTTTAGAAAGAACAAAGTTTTCACACCTTGTTCAAACATCTGTAGGACCTGCATGAGATCATTTTTTTTTCCATGCTTCATCCCCACTTATCCTGTTCAAGGGGTCCAGGGTCTGCCAGTACACCCTTGATGAAGCACCTGTCCATCGCAGGGCTCAGCATGGGATGGCTGTCCAACTCAGCCAGATGACACCACTAGAACTTCAACACTTTGCAGCCAGCCAAATAATCTCACAGGAGGACATGACTCCCAGGAACTGGGAACCATGTTTGATATTGATAGCCCCATCCAGGTCAACTCTACGCCAACTCTATTAGGTTATTCTGTGTGCATGCACAGACTGAGAAAGCTGACCAAAATCAGATTATGGATAAACATGTACAGATAAATCCAATTACTGACATAAAATCCAGCTCTCTTTATCGGATTACTTACTCTAATTTAACTTGAATAATCAGATAATTTAAGAAATCTGATTATGATTGAAATATGCAGTGCAAGTAAACACACTAAGAACAGTCATGCTAAAAAAATACAGGGATATAATCTTTCCTGTAAAAGACAGGAAAGTTGAAAGTTTGCCTTACTTTTATTTAGTTTAAAATTCATTTTTGGTTCTCTAACAATTATTTCTGTTATTTGCCCATTTTCATCCTATTTACTGGAATGCAAAATCCTTAAACTTTGTTGTATTATAACATGACTTCAAAAAGGCATTCAGTATCCCAAACCAAAACCAATCCAAAACACAGTTAATTAACTAACTTTTTCATTCACTAAGTAGCACCAGGCTTTTAATAAAGGCATATTATTTACTGAAGGTATTTTCTATTCCTCTTATAGGAAAGAAAAATTGTTGGAAGTGAATATGGTATCAGTGCAGCAGATAAGAAAATGGCGGATGATATCTTTATGAGTTTCTCCTTTTACGATTTCCCTTTTAATCCAAGACCACACGTACAATCTAAACTTTTATTAGGCATTCAATGTAGAAATCAGATCTGTTCTTGGAAAGAGTTTTAAAACGGAATCTCAGAATACCTTTCCATATTGAACAATTAAATGATATGCTGAAAACCCAAGACTGTTTTATGAGACTACACTGACTGACAAAACGTCTTGCAGAGTGCGATTAGTTGAGCAGATCTCCCTAATAAAATGAGTCAACAAGCAGTCGGGAATGTTATAATTGAAAGGGGGAGTTTGTTCAGCATGCTGCACAAGTTGAATTCCTTTAAATGATGTACTCCTATGGGTACACTGGCAGAGACTAAAGAATAAATAACAACGTTATGCAAAGATAGAGGGAGCAGAATAATGTCCGTTCCAAACCAAAAACAACACAAAAAAAAATATGTAATAACACTTAATTCACTATATATTTACCATGAATACGTTATAATAAGAATACGTTTTTAAAACGTAATGCCAGGTGCTTCCAGGCAAGAAAAGGATAAATAGAATGGAAGAATATTCAGACTAAACTTGGCGTGGTGCTCTGCCGTGTCCTGAGGGAGGGAATTACAACGAATGAATACCTCTGTTATTTGGCAGGAAACCAAACCAATTTCTGCTCACACGAACTTACAAATGAAGACAGCGCTGTTAATTGTTTGAGATGTTCACAAACGCTTGTTAGTTTGCCTTAAAGCTGCTCAAATCAGCTCTCTTGTCACATGGCCTTGAGTGATTTAAGGTGTGAATAAAACGGCCTTCAGCTATGAAGTGTGGAATAAAAAGGCGTGTTTTTGTATTTCTCTTCATGGCACTGTACATTACATTACATTACATTACATTACATTAAAGTATTACATCTAGCTGATACGGTTCAGAGGTAAGAGTCTGCTGCCGGAAACAGCAGTTCCTGACGACCTGACATTGAACCCCAGGCTGGATTTGCAATCGACTTCAGGAGGTGTGATTACAAGGTGCAATGTTTTTTAAATGTACATTTATTACACACAACTGGTTCTGTGAGGCGAACAGTCAGAACACGGAAGGGGCGTGGTGATGTATTTGAATGCATCTAAAAGCACTAATCGCTTCGAAAGCGAGTAGCAACTTGTGAACCTGACATTAGAGCTGCACTAATATCTTTATTTACCAGTTTTCTCGTTCATTTGAGAGAAAGCAATGAGCACCGTATTCACAGAACTACAGTCGTGTCTCAGAACCAATCATGTATGAAACTGCTTTCCCGTGATATTAAAATAAAACTCCAGCGAGCCGCTAAACCCTAACAAGACTGAGTGGTTTCAAACTGTTAATTATTATCTTGCAAGCCAGCAAATAGTGTTGCTTCAGCTCAAATACTGTTACTAGGACCTGTTCAACCAGTCATACCTAGTTATGAGGTGGTTATCAATAACTAACCTGAGCAGATTTAAACAATAAGCAAACATTTTAGCCAGAGGCTTTAGGTCTTAAAGCAACAATAAAAATTTGATCATTCAGTTAGTCAATATTCCTGTAAATGGTAATGGCTTACAAAACACTAGCGATTTGGTCTCTTGTCCCTTGTCGGCTCCTAGCTAGCTAAATTCTCTTTAAGCCAGACTTTTTTTTATTGCTTGTTTCGCGGATCCGGCGACGATTATATTTAAAGAATACAAAAAAAAACAAATTTTTTTTTTTTTTTTTCCGGATCCACCGCAGCACCAATGGTTGAAATAAAATAAAAACTAAAAAATGTTAATTTTTTTTTAGCTTTTTCCGCCCTCCAGTGGAGAGCCAACGGTTTTCTTCTGTTCATTTAATTTTTTCCAGATTCACGTCAATTTAATTGTAGGTTAAATACATTTTATTTTTAAACAAAAATGTATTTTTATTTCTTCCTTCTTCCTTGTATTGATTTCACATAGCCCTCGAGAAATTGAAAAGTGCTGAAAAATAAAGATTTTTCCTCAGTAGATTCTTAAGAAGGGGCATCCGAGGAACAAGCAATTTAAAAAATCTGGCCTTATTGCTGCTAGCCGCTACAACCCTGACAAAAATTTGTTGACCTGCTGAGCAAGCTGCAGCAGACCATTACATCAAGTTAACAGTAGATAATCCTAAATAGCATGTACATGCTAGCATTTTAATCTTTCTTTGTAACATCAGCTAACTAACTTCACTTTAACTCTGTATATTTAAATCCTTTATTAAATTTCAAACAGCAGTTAAAAAAAAAAAAAGAAACACTA
>JAUZSU010187408.1:0-12244 GCA_034780255.1 Parotocinclus maculicauda
CTTGCCGACATGACAAGTTTTTATCTGCGGTTTTGTGTTTGCTGTTTGTGAAAGTTTCATTATAGACTGAATTCATTGAAGCCCTACGATGCCACCCAAACGTTCTGCAAGTTCTACTGCTAAAATAGTGTATAAATACTTAAATAAATATAGCGTCCCTACTTCACGGATTTTCGTTAACGTAACCCCCACAATAAACGAGGGAACACTTTATATATAGACAGACAGACAGACAGATAGATAGATATACAAAGCACCAGTCAATCACAGGGCTTGGTACAGGGGTCCTTCAAGCTTGACCAATACCAAACCTGGCTGGAAGGCACCTCCAGGACTCTTCACTAGCCCTCTGAGTAACCTGAGCGTCTACTGTGAAATAAACAAAATAGACACATGCTTATTGGTATTTTGTTCTTAGACACTGTACTGATATTTGCAGTGTGAGATTAAGCTAAACCACAAAAAACATGACATGAGTACATATGTTTTGACTTTTTTCAGATTTTTCTTGGGACGACATAAAATGGAACATCTTAATTGGTTATTATCACTTATTGTTCAAATTTCAAGTCACGAAAGTCAGGAAAACTGTCTTTCTTTGTGATGGTTTGCTGAATATCCTGCAAGCTCTAGTATTGCATTTAAAAAAATACACTTTAAGTTTTAGTCCTTGAAGCTGTTCCATTCTCCCATGCTGTTTATCATACACTAAGCAGGCGTCTCACAGTGGAAAAGCTTTGGAGCTGTAGGACAGTCATGCCAAGTCCTTAGGTTTTCCTTAGATGGTAGGAGCTTTAAGGCTGGAGGCCTCTTCTACCAGACTGTCTGGTCATCTGGCCATGAACGAAACCTTGTCACTAGGAGACAGAGAATGTGTTTTGTCTCAATTAAAGTCTCTTGCAAAAGCATATTGCGCCTTTTGGAGAAAGCTGTAAACAGTTAGTGTAAATGATTCGAAAAATGATGAACTAATGAACTGAACAGATTTTATTGAAGTTCTGTCTGGGAGGCTGGAAACTTAAAAGACAAAACGTTGGTAAAATGTGGAAACGTCAATGTTGCCTTACTAAAGTACTTAAGTTTTGATTTACTGAATCGGCAAGGCATACCAAGGTCATTGTCTAGCCATGGCATAATTGATTATAGTCATATTAGACAGGGCAGAAGTAAGCTTGATCAAAAGCATATAAAACAGGATTTCCTCAGGAATGCATCGATGGAGATGAAGATATGGCTGCAAATTATTTTGTTACTTTGCATGATCTTGGGTGATTAACATAGAAAATATGGGCTGCAGAGATCAAAACCCATAATAAGATGGAAAAGCAAATGTAAACATTTAAACATGTCCTCATTGGCATGCTGATTTTTAAAGAATCAGAAGTGAGGACACAAATCAGATGTTATGAAAAATAAATGCATTGAACAAATTTTAGTTACCATAACAAAATTCCTTTGGAATTTTTATTCTATAATAAGTAAAATCCTCCTAAACATAACATTACAACCACTGAAAATATAAAGAATTACGCAATATTCATTTAGTGTAACAGGAACTTATTTTACAATTGCATTATTGCTTTTCATAAGACACTTTTATTAATCATAATCATATCCCTTCAGCACATGACTTTCATAATTATCAAAGAAGCAGGGAAGCTTTTTGACCTGAAAAGCTGAAACCTTAGGCAACTGTCACATCATATCATGTCAGTTTTGTGTTTGAAACTTGTGAATCCTTATATCTTCTAAATTTCTATTTAAATAGAGTTTATAACATCACCACTTTTCAAACAATTCCTAAAAGTCGATAAAAACAACCCAATTAAACACATGGGACAAAGACATTATGCTTTGTCTTCGATTTATTAAGGTGAATGCTCCTATATTACATATCTAGGAGTCCCAAAAGTATGTGAACCTCTAGGGTTAGCATTTTAATGTAAAGGTGAAATAAGAGTCAAAGAGTTTTCAACTAATAAGATGACAATCAGGTGGGAATGTGCCTGTGGTATTTAAAGGGATACTTTATGTTTGTGGAAGTGTATCATGATATATTTGTGGTAGTTTTATTCTTGAACATTTCAAGATGACTGTGGATCAGTAAATTAAATCCAAATTAACTTTTAATTAATGGTGATTCTCAAACAAAATGTTCTAACTGCATTGGATTTTCATTTTCTTTTAAATTAGTTGTGATTCTACATCTTAAACGTTCTACAAGTTTTAACTTGCTTTATTATCTATAGCTATTCTACAACCTTCTAGTGTGCCTTAGTAGGATTCTGGAACAACCATATCAGAAACAGTTCTGGAGGTCTCTTGTACCAGACTGTCGGATCATCTGTCTGACAATGAACGAAACCTTGCCACTAGGAGACAGAGAACGTGTTTTGTGTCAATTAAGGTCTCTTGCAAAAGTGGTGAACTAATGAACTGAACAGATTAAAATACATTTTTGTCAGGAGGGCTGCACACTTAAAAGTCAGAACACTGGTAAAATGTGGAAACGCCAATGTTGCCTTACTAAAGTGCTTAAGTTTTGATTTACTAAACAGGCAAGGCATAGCAAGGCCATATCAGAAACAGTTCTAACCTTTATAAATGGAGATGACAGGAGTTCCCAAGTCAATGCTGATTAATACAATTAGAATCAAAACACCTATGTTTCTTTCTGTCTGTCTTCTTGCTACTTGTCTCATTCACTTACATTTATAAGATTGTATTCAGGAATGCATGGGGAATGGAAAAAAGCTGTTGCTTCAGTTTATTATCTAATTATAATGAAAGAAAACCTTAAACTCACAAGCCAAGCTCCTGTTTTGCAAAAGAAATCATTTTAAATATTGAACCTAGCTTTTAAAGTTCTTGAGGCACATTCAGTGTAGCCATTTAGTTTGATCTACTCCTGCAAAGGTTAAAAGTGCTACAATGAACATTATGCAAATGAACAGCTTTCTTTATTATCACAGATGTGGCTGTGCTAAAGTAAAAAGGAAATGAGTGTGCACAGCACATTGCTCACACACATGGTCCTGTGTGTGAGGCAGGGAAGAGGTTCAGGTTTTTTTTAAGTCATCAGTCCAACGAAGCTTCTGTACTGAATTTCATCTGAGACAGATTTCAGCTGGAGACAATTTGACCTTTAAAAAACCTAGGAGCCATTCACTGTATAATGCTATCCAGGTGTCTGTTGTACTGTAATTATTCATTCCCAAACAAACTGTGAGCTGCATTTTCAAATCAAAGCACAATGATCTGCAGGTATTTGCAATGCCTGTTTCCCAGTGGAAAACTATCTAATGGATAATCTTGTATTTGTACAATTTACGGAATACCCCAAATATTGAACAGTGTTAAGCCAAACACACAGAAAAACAAGCTGTTGGTTGTAGCCATATATGATGGAGGTAGAAGTCAGTTCTGACACTTACACAATTTTACAACCCCAAACGAAAGAACGTCGGGACAGTATGGAAAACGCAGCATACCTTACATTTACTTTGACTTTTATTTATTTTCAGACAGTATGTTTAGTCTGGACAACTTCATTTCATTTGTTAAGATACATCCTTTCCTGGCTGCAGCACATTCCTAAAAAAAGTTGGGAGGAAAGCAATTTACGGCTAGTTTTGAGGTTTTAAAACGCTAAATAATTACATGATTTTTAACAGGTGATGTCAGCAAGTGAGTACAATCATGATTTGGGACATTATTTGAAGAGCAAAGATGGGCAGAGGGTCTTCAGTTTGTCAACAAAATACATGAGGACATTATTCTCAAAGAACGATATTTCTTCATCTACAGTGCAAAATATCATTTAACAATCCAGTAAATCTGGAGGAATTTCATTGCATAAAGGTCAGTCCTTAGACGGCACTGCATCAAGAACTGTCATTCATCAAAAGCTGATATAAACATAGTGGCAAGGGATTACTTTGGCAAGCTAATCAGACGTACTGGCATGAACAATGGGACAAAATAACACATGAAACGTTAAATCATGGTAAATGCTTTACCATCCCAACTTAAATTTGTAATGTTGCAGGCCTGAAAGTGCCTGGCAAAGTTTACCTTGCAAAATATAAAATACATTGGTTTAATGCTGTCTGCAATGAAATAAAAGTCAATGCAAGAAACATTGGATTTTTTGTCAATGCATTTTCCATACTGTCCCAACGTTTTCTGAATTGTGGTTGTAAGTAAATACATACATACAAGTATAAAATGTGTATTGTATTTGCAACTATGGTCATGAACTATGGTACTGCTGGCGTATTTGAGGTCAAAGCTTCATACACGGGTATTAAAGGCTTTAGCAGAATATAGATCATACTGTTTCTGAAGGATGCAGTACTTATATAGAGTGACAATGCACTTTAATGTCAGTGAGCTTCTCAGATCTGCATCTTTTACCATGTTTGGTTAAGTATGTACACACTCGCGTGCAACAAACCTAACCCCACCTCACCTATTTTTCCCTACACTGTTATTAAATATTTTTCATATTTATATATTTTAAACCTATTACTAGCGAGTCCTATAGAAAATCTCTTGGATTCTGGAGACAGGGGTGATTTTGCCCAAGTTGACAGAATGATGGATGTTAAAGACTCTTAGCTTTTTAAGTGCTGCTTAGGAGTCCTTAGGTGATTTGTGGTTGGCTCTTTAATTGTCAGCACTAACGCAAATGATTACATGTTATTAAAAGGGTGGAGTGTGAATAAGGTGCCATTGTGTCTTAAATCGAACATAAAATTGTCTTGTCTTGACTTCATAAATTCAGTCTCAGTCTAAACTGAGGTATGTGCAGCTGACGGTGCGAGGATAAAAGATGCATTTGTAAAGTCTACAGCAGCTACTGTATATAATAGTTGTGCATGTTATAGACCTGGGGCTCTTAACCTTTTTTGGAGTGGGGTTGTATATTGTTATCATGTTGTAGTCTAAGACTGTGATCATAAATTGGTACTCCCCCGATGGAGGGTCCAAAACCCACCTCTGCCTGAACCCATGTAAAATTACCTGATAGGAAACACATCTATTCAGCAATATCTAGACATATCTAGACACAATGTACAGTGTCTTCACAGCAGACCACCATACAGCAGTCAGCATTTGCAGGTTCAAATATCCCCCAGATTGCCTTGCATGGTTTGAGTTGTTCAAGGATGTGAATGTTATTTAATATATTCAATAATTCACACGAGGTCATGGGCCAGCCGGTGCCCACCCGGCAACTCTGGACGCAAGGGCAGGAACAACCCTAGACGGGGTTGGGCACACATACACAGTCATGCACACAGTCACACACCTAGGGGCACTTTAGAGAGGCCAATTAACCTAATGCATGTCTTTGGACTGTGGGAGAAAACCAGAGTCCCCCGAGTTAACCCACACAGACAGGGGGAGGACATGCAGGCTCCACACAGAAAGGACACAGGCCACTCCACCCTAGGATTGAACCCAGGACATTCTTACTGTGAGGCAGTGGTGCTACCCACCGAGCCTCCATGCTGCCCTGTTATTTATTATATTTAGAATATAATAGAAACCAGTGAAACAGAGGCAGTATAAGAACAGATGTTGCCTTTTTCCTATTTACAGATTGTTACATTTTTCAGCAGGGAAGAATGTAAATAGATTTGATAAACACAGTCAGGAACTGTATTTAGGAATTGCTAATATACATTAAAATGCCTAAATTTGCACTTTTAACATAAAACTCAGTAGTCTAAGGGTCAGGCTGGATCAGGGGTTATATTCAGACACATATGGCTTTGTCTGAGGAAGGTGAGTCAATAAGGGGATCATCAGCCAGGGCTGCAACAGTGGCCCCTATGCAGACATTTGATGGTCTTGCAAGCTTACACTTACACCCTTTGTTATTCTCTATTAGGCACTGGAGCCCCCAAAAACCCTGATCAGGCAAAATCAAGGTTAAAACTAGGAAGAAAATAAACAAAAGTTAGTTGCCTGTTGAGATTGTATAAAAATGTCTTTGTTTTGAAAATCAGAAAAGCATGTACTTTATCCAGTGGTGCCCAATGGTTTTAAAGCATGCGTGAATATTAACAGAAAGATAAGCACACACTGTAAATCTGATTATGCACCTGTGGTCAATGCTTTGTTTTTTTCTCTAATACTTGCAGATAGCTGCGTGAACGCTCCGTCCGTTGGTCCAAAGCTTTTACCGTGAACAATCTGTTTTTACTTTTGCCTCATTTTGGATGAATTACCATTAATTATTGCAGGGAATGTAAGAAAAGTAGCCCATTGTTTAACTAAACTATCCCAGTACATCTCCCCAAGCCAAGCGAACATGGTATATGATGCTTTCAAAATGTACAGGAAACTCAAGCTGTAAACACAAAGGAACATCCATTGATGTTTTGTATTTATCTCATTCTTAGCCAGAATGTCTGAACTTGGCTTGTTTTTGGGGATATCTGGTTCGTTTCCTCACTGGCCCACAGAGAAGTTTCTAATTCTAATTCCAGAACCTGCTGAACATATGTTTAGTGTTTTGCTATAATTCGTAAGCTGCTTTTATTATCCTTACAGAAAACATCACCAAGCCCAACTATTCAGAAATAACACCCAAATATATTGCGCTATAGTCTTGTTAAGCCATGGTCTAATTCTGAGGTTGATAAGCAGCTGGTTAGTTGGTCATATTATACATTTAGGTGGTATAGAGTAGGGGGGGGTCAAAAGCCTGAGACCCCCAGTGAAAATGCTCTGAGAACGACAAGCATTCAGTAACAACCCAAGAATTCAGAATATTGTGAAACCATGTTGGATAACATGGATCACCTGATTTTGCATTTGTGGAGATCATGCCACCTCAGACAGAGTGCAGCAAAAGGGAAGACATACCAAATGTAACTATAAAATGTTACAGAATATGGCTCATGGATTTGGATAGTGAATATTGGGATAACATTATTTCTTATAACACAATCCCTACTTTATTCTGACATATTCCACTGAATCCTTTCATCTTTGTTTCATATTCACCCAGTCTTGTTCCTCAAGTGTACTACCACATGTACACGTGTATTCACTTATTATATTTAGCCCAGGCTAAAAACTTTCCTGAGGCAACCCTTCCCATCTGCCCAGGCTTGGGACCAGCACTTAGAGTACCACTGTGAAAATAAGTTTTTCAATCACAATCAAACAGTTGTTGTTCAAAGAAAAGTGAGCGGTATCATGTTGGATTGCATGACTAGAGCCATTGAGAGGTTTGAGAGATTGTGTATTGGTTGTCATGTAACTGAACGTTTATAACCAGTGCTCTGTTCTGTATCGCAGTGAGGACAAGGGGATTTACGGCATCAGGCACCATGGAGGAGGACTTTGAAAGCCACAGGGAGGTCCGGAGACAAAAACGAGAGGAGATGCAAAAAGAAGCAGACAAGTAACACAACACACACATGAAAGCAAACTCAAAACACAAAACCATATGTATAAATGCTCCCTCTTTTTAAAGTTTGATCATCAGGTCTTGTGGATAATAAGACGACCCTTCAATCTCAACATCATTAAATCAAATCTAAAATGTGTCATATTAACACTCACACACTGCTCTTGTGCCTCACTATAATTATTAAATCTCTGGTGCCAATTTTCTTCCAATCTTACACAATCTGTGCTTAAAATATTAGAATAAAAGGTTGTAATAAAAAGTTAAATTAAAAATTAACCACTGCAGACTGCTATGAAGAAATATCTTTTTTAAATGAAGGAAATGTAAGTTTGGTACGGCTGGTGTTGTGTAAAACTGAGAAGGATTTATCTATTCTGTTAAAGGACAGGTTAGGAGGCGGCTAAAAAAATGACTGTAACAGCAATACACATTTACCTTGTCAGTCAGAACTATTATACCTACAAAGTCAATATCAATATAAAATCAAAACAATTTAAGGATAAAAGCTGTCAATCATCATCACGTGTCATTCATGTCTTCAAAGATCATAGATACTGCTCACAAAAGTTAGGAGATGTTTCAAAATGAAATATCCCATAATGAAATAACCTCTATTTTTTGTGACTGGGACTGGAACATGTTCAAGTTAGGCTGGGAAGGCCTGCATTTTCCTAATCTAAACAGCAGCCTCTCAGCTTGCATCTCTATTCCTTATATAGGTTGCATCTCTGTGTCCTGTTATAGTACTCCCAATCTCCAATCTGGTTCTGTATTTAACTGTAGATAACAAGAATAACAGCAGTGTAATCGCATGATATGCAACACACTGTATATAAATGTTTTCATCCTAAGCATATACTTTAGATGCACATCTTTGTCAAAAATCATTCGTAGTTGGCATTCCTGTGGGGTAATGCATACATATTTATTAGAAATTATTTGAAAAAATTATTATTTAGACATCCATGAATTTCGATTTAAGTCAGCCTGGTTTATGTATGTTTGTTTTTCTGGTTGCTTTTAGGGAGGATTCATGAATAGGGCTTGTGAATAGAACGTTTTCCATACATTTATTTTTTCTTGGGTTTGGTCAGCATCGTTGGCTGTAATCTCTGTTGCTGGTTTTGTTTGGTCCTGACCTATATATCTATATATATTGTTGGTGTATATACTCAAAGACTAAAAATAAAGCACACAGATGGCAGTTATGTTGCAGGCATACATGTAAAGGATTACAGGTGGAGTCTTGCCACAAGCCACAAGGTAAATGTGCTTCCCCAGCCGTCTCCAAAAAGGATTTCAGAGGCTACTTTTGGATAGCGTACCTCTTAGTGAGATATTTGTGACTAGGAATGCCTCTATTCAAAGACATTTTGCCCAGCTGACAGAGAGAGGTAACGCATCTTTTGACTGAGAGAAGATTAACTGCCTGTCACATTGGCTGTTCTGACCCAGTCTTTAGAGTGAGAAACCTTTTGTCTTTAGCAACATACCCAGGTTCTTTTTGGGATCCAATGATGGTTGGGAATCAGGGCTGACAACACACTATCTGTAATCTCCATTGACTCAAAATACCTGGAACTGACCAAATTTCAGCATCACTGGGGCCAATGTTTGTTTTGAGGAACAGATTATTTCACATATTGCATCTCAGCTGTCTGTGTCTGATAAAACAAGGATAGGTCTCACTTGTAAAGAATCTATCCATTTTACTTTGTGGATCCAGTACAGCCTTCACAGCAATCACGTGGCACCAAGCAAGTCCACCTGTTCAAACTGGAACCAGCTATTGGGAGGCTCAATAAACTCCACAAATCACTGTCATTTCAGAAATGTCATTAGTCTCATGTTAGGCTGTATCAACATGTATGCATACATGAAGATTGTTGGGTGATGTATAGTCCCATTAAACAGTTCCCTGATACTGGGCCTTACTGTTGAGCTTGATTAGCATTATTAGTTGGGTTCAGTCAGCATTTCTGAGTTTTAAGTATGAACATTGTGGGATTTGTTGTTGGATTTCATCAGCATTGTTGGGTTTGGTCAACGTGTTTACCAAAGAAAATGGTCTGCTCTCTCTGAATGCATGTTAATAGGACTCTTTAACTTTTTATGGGTTGACTCCATCCTCTTACAACCCCCACATTACAGTTGTCCTTATAAGGTCTGGCAGGCAGTTGTGTACAGTTCAGTCTGACAGTCTACTGCTGTGTGTTAGTGGGGATGTCTGTTGGTCTCTGAAGCATGGAAAAGTGTGTCAATACCTGGACATAATACCATATCCTCATACTATGGGTATTAATGCAGAGTTTGTCCCTCCTTTGTTGCTATAACTGTCTCTAATCTTTCAGGAAAGCTTTCCATTTTGAAACATGACTCTAATTTGTTTAAATTAACCTAATGAGCTTTAGTGAACTGACAAGAGGCTTTGGTGGGTGACTGATTTGAAGGCTTGACTGACTTAATTCAAAAGTATTAAATGCAGTTGACTCAATGCATGCTCCTCGATGGGGCTAGCTTCACTGTCTTTCTACAACAAGAAAGTGTGTTTACCCTTATATTGCCACAAATGCAGAGTTTGTACTGAGAATTTGTATTGTTTGTTCATAGAGTAAGTTGTAATTTTTTAAAACTAATCACCTATCCAACTAACCATAGCTGTTCTTAAACCTTGGTGGATTGGAATATTACATATTTTTGACCCACACATTGTTACTAACACTCTCTAGAAGTATTTTCCCAAAAATCATAACTAGGCCTAAATCTAGACATGCACCTTCCTTTAATGTAGTTCTTTTAGCCTTTTAGAGCTGAGAAAGTCCATGGTTGCATTTACAGCACATCACATTTTATATTTGTTGTGTATGTTGTAATAATAGTGTGGGTAAACTTTCCTAAACAAATATGCAGGTTTAAACAAAATGATATGAAGGATGATATTAAATATGAAGGATGCTGTAAAATAGATGCATTTAAATTGTTCAGAGAACAAGAGCATGGTTCAGACCATAAGGCTCATTGTATTCATTTTGTGTTACATATGTTCATATGAAATAAAATAAGTATGTAATGTGGAAAATATGTTGCATGTGGACAGGCAGGACACAAGATTATATAACCACATGTTTAAGTAATTACACTGCTTACAAATTATATTATATTACATGCCCAGATCAATGTTCTTCTGAATAGGGCATACATTTCAAATAAATACGTTTCACCAAATCAGTCAAATTCTCCACAGATGCTGCTGCCAGTTCTGTATTGAGTGAATTTGATTTGGATATATGATGAAGGACTGAATTTGCACTTCCTTCGTTTTGGGGGTGGGGAAAATCACATTTCTCAATAATTTTCTCATTACTTGACCAGCAGATACAATCATGGAGCATTTCTGTCTTTAAACAAACCACAATAAAACAATAAACTCTATATAATGAAATACTTCAGAACTCAACAGTGGTCATGAGTTCAGTACTGACAGAGGGACCTTGGTGAGATGGTTCAACACCAAATCACTATACCCATGTGGGACACAACCCCAGATGCAAGTATGTAATATTTACGTCATTAAAGGGGATTTTTACGTAGTTTTAACATGCCTTCTGCCTTAAGTCCACAAAAGCATAATATAATTATAGAGTAATATAGCCTTAAAATAAATGCCTTAATAAATGCCATTATCTGTGTGGAGTTTCCCACTGACAGTTCTGAAAGTCCCTTTAGATTACTCTTGCATCCTAAAAAGACAGATTGGCAATAAATGATTCCTAGGCATCAGTGGAATGAGCATAGCTTTTTGTTGCTGCAAATCTGGTGTCAGGATGACACCAGATAAAATCCCAAACAAAATCTAAAAAGTATCACATTAAATCTGCCATATTATACAGTTTCATTCACATCTTATATACTTTGTAGGACACGTTCCCTTAAACAAAGCAACTGGATTATAAATCATCACAATTAGTATAAATAGTTTATAGTAGTAAACTAATTAGTAAATATATAAATGATCCATTTTGATTCTGATTGATCAATTATTATTTTTTATAGTTTACTAACAAGTTATTTTTTAAAGGGTAGCTCAAGCTTTATTGTAAATACAGTATTGATTACTTGATAGTGCTACCCAGAAAAACCTATACAAGGCTTATTTACATTTACATCATTTAGCAGACACCCTTATCCAGAGCGACTTACAATTAATACAGTCTCACAATCTAAGCAATTGTGGGATAAGCTCAGGGACCCAAATTTGGCAGATGTGGGATTTGAACCATGGGCCTTCTGGTCCATAGTCCAGTACCTTAACCACTAGGCCACAACAGTCCCAATTTATATAATCAAAACATAATCTGGCATGCAGATGTGTACTTTAAACAAAAATCTATTACATATAAAATCGATTCCGGTTAATAGGACCACCGGTTAATGGGACCAGACGCTTATTCTGACCAAATCCTAAAGTACCGAAACAAATCCTATTATATATGTGTAATTTTATTCTCTTATTTGGACCAAAATTCCGCTTAATCGGATCAAAGAACGTGTACAGTATGTAATATCCGTGTAGAAAGTCTCCGTCTTTATTGGCATTATTACCCGAAAACTCCTGAGTTTCTCCCCAGCCCTCTACTGCCACCTGCAGGTCTTTGCCTAACATTTCTATTTACTACAAAAAAACAAGTCACAGGTCGCCACTTAGCATCAGCAAAAGCGCGTCAATTCACACTGCATAAGTTCTTCAAACATTGACTGGAATTTGGTAAGAACTTGTTTTTTACAGTATTATGCTTCGCATGCTGAGTACCT
>JAUZSU010187419.1:0-12244 GCA_034780255.1 Parotocinclus maculicauda
ACACACACACACATGAGGGAACTCTGAACAGTGTACTTTGTAAAAGGAGGCGAGGGTGCAACAAGACAAACTGTTTTGAATATACTGCTCACTAAAATTAGGGGATACTTCAAAATGAAATATCCCCTAATATTCATGAGCAGTGTACCTAAATGAGGTGCATCTCGTCAGTGCGAAGGAGTGCCAACCATAGTGCCTACCAGGGCTTTCTGTCCCTATTTCACGTTTTTCATGCCGTCGACACCCTTTAGTGTCAGACTGTGATACTGTGTGCTTCCTAGTTAAAATTAAATGTAATTATTTGTTACACATGATAAATAATGTGGCAGTAATATTTGAATGTGTGTGTGTATATATGTACAATTATCCGTTATAATGCTACCCATTCATGAGTAAAGTGAATAACATTCAGTTTGTGACAGTGTGTTGCTCTGGCCAACAATTAATGTTATATATTAGGTTGCTTTGTGCTTTTGCCGTTTTGAAGGTCTAACAGTTTTACATTATAACTTTTTTAATATATTTGTTTTTCTTCTAGTAAGCTTTGTTGTAAGTTTTCTGATTCTCAATTATTGGCTTTCTAATTTCATTGTATTGTAATTTTAAGTTGCTTTAGCCATAATATGATTTTTTAATTGAATGCTTATTGATATATTGTCAACCCTCTTCTTGTAAAGCACATTGGATTATGTTATACTGTACATAGTAAAAACAATAGCACATTTGAAAATAATGTAAGAAATGTAAACCATCATTTGGCGCAGAGATGAAATGTAAAATTATAATTAAAAGCTAAAATAATTTAAAGTTTCCTATTAATGTAATGGTTAGTGGTTCCTGGAGTGTCCATCAGTGCAGGAAAACTGAATTCATTTATTTTGGATGTATTTATTTGCCTGTGTTAACATTTTTTTCTTCTCCTTTTGTCCACATATTTCTTAGGTTTGGAGGAAGTGTAAGATGCGTATATTCACTGTAGCTCAAATGGATGATAACAGCATTCAAATGAAGAAAGACCTTCAGATGTTCTTGTACCACCTTCGATTGGATGCTGAGGTTGAGGTTGTGGAAATGGTAAGATATTGTATTTAATTTCGGGGTTTTTTTTCTCTGAGGCTTTGCTCTGTCTTCACTTTCTGCACAGTGGCCCTTGAGTATAAGTGACAGTCATAGTCAGTTTTACAGCTAATTTTAAATCTGAATATGACTTCCTAATAAAAAATGGAGCCACCCATTTGATCTCTAACTTCCTGACGTTGTGATATATTATTTTTATTAGTCTAAGGAGAAGGATCTGATAACCCTTTAAATCTCTGATGTGTTTGTGCAAACAGCATGATAGTGATATCTCAGCCTTTACCTATGAAAAGACCCTGGTCATGGAGCAGCGCTCTCAGATGCTGAAGCAGATGCAACTGTCCAGGAATGAACGAGAGAGAGAGGTAGCATTTCTGCACATGATATTCTGTTGTGCTATTGTGACTGAATAATATTTTTTTCCAATACGTTGTAATGCTAACATGTCTTAGATCTTTAATGGCATTAACTCTCTGTGTATATGAATGTAACTTATGAAACTAATCATTTAATGTGTCTTAAAATTTGAGCTTGTCAATAACATTAATGTAATTGACTTTATATTCATCAAACCTGTATTATATACTCAAGCAAATACAATACAGGTACTGAAGGTAATGACTGGCAACTATTGTTTTTAAAACTGTTACTAGACAGAGCATGGATTCTTGTTGAACACGTGTTGTAGCCATATGACATGTCGCCCATTATCTCCCATATTGCTGCTGCTGTTGGCATGTACCTTAGATTCAGAGCATCACTGATGAATCTCGTAGTTCCATTCGGAGGAAGAACCACACTAGGCCTCTGAGCTCGGGTTCAAGTAACCAAGGTGCCACACTGGAGGACGAACAGGACAACGAGGTAGCCGATGCAAAAGATTGTGCCGCTGAGACCGCCACCCTGGATACAATACCCACAGTTACAGAGCCACAGAAAAGTGCAGAGAGACTTAGAATAAATCAAAGCACTTCATCCACTTGGACAGAACATCAGATCCCAGAACTCTCTGTCATGCCAGTCAAGTGGTTCTGTAACTGTGACTCTTCCCATTAAGCATGCAGCACCCATACTGTGCACAGTGGCCTCTGTCTCCTTGTTACCCATTTGTGAACATGAATAGTCTTCCTCTTTTTTTGCTTTACCTTAGACTGCCCAGTTTACGTAGACTGGTATAAGAATTAAAGGGTAGCTTGCATTGACCCATGCACTGTTTTCTTTCCTTTTATCTATAAAATACAGATGCTCCCCGATTTACAATAGGGAGTTTATACATGCTGAATGTATCTTAGAGTGGCCTACCTTAAACATGCTGAGAATACACTTACAATAACTTACCGATGGGCAACGCCATTAACTCAAAGGTTATTTTATATATATTATTTATATATTGTATCATGTAATTTATTGAATTATGTATTGAAAATGGGGATAAAAAACCCACAATGTTTATGCCATTGGCACTGTTGCTCAGCTCAGTCAGCATATGTGAGATAGTATTGTCTTGTGTATTGCTTTCCCAGGGTAAACTCAAAAATCAGAATATGGTGTTTATCGACTTTTTATAGGTCGTATAAGTTGAACTTTCATAAACCAACCCATTGTAATCCGAGAAGCGTCTGTATATGCATCAGTTTACGCATGCAAAATAAGCCAGCTTTCTGGCTTAACTTCACACAGTCGTGCATGTTTACAGTTTGAGTTAAACTACATTATGCAATATTTTTACATTATAAATGTTATCACAGCATGCCGTTTGGTTCAGTATAAATTTTTATCAATTTATATGCTGTACTCAAAATGCAATATCCCCCAATTTTGGTGAGCAGCATAGGTTATATTTTCCTCTATTCAGTATTTTCTATTACAATATTTTTCTGCATAATTTGTAAGGTAAACACAAACAGAAGGTTACATGTAAGCATGTAAACCGTGGAGAGTTAGCATTAACATGGACATACATATTTTTTTGGAACCTGTGTTGTTGGTTGTTTGTTTGTTTTTTTTCATTCAAGACATTGTGTGTGTAGTATGTTACTACTAAGATGATAATAGCATGGCATACCAGTTTCATTCTATTTATATGAAAGTGTTGATAGAATAGATTTTCCAGTGTCTTAAATGTATGTTTTCTACTTTTTTTTTCCTCACACACCTCTGGTTCTCATCATAACTGGCAGTGAAATTAGTTTGGATTGTGAACAGCATGGATACACATATTCCCATATGACCCTATAAAACAGACAACATTTTGTTCAGGCAAAAATGAGCATGACCTCTGAAAACCCCACATGTCTAATTAGGTTAGTGTTTGTGTACTTCAGTAGTGGCAAACAGCCATTGCACACAGTCAGTGCACGTACTTATAATGTCAACAGCAGTGATTGCAGCAGTGATCTATTAGTATCTGGGAAAAACTGTCATGTACAAACTTTATTCTTTCAGGTGAACTAAAACTGATTTGCAGTAACGCTAAAATATACGTTTAACTACACTGCTCACAAAAAATTGGGTGTATTTCATTTAAAAATGGCCCATAATTTTTGTGAGCAGTATAGTTCTTTTAATTTACAAGTACATTCAGGTATTTAAACTTCATCAAAAGCACTGAAAGCCCCGTTAATGCTTTGTAATTTTATTGGATTTGATTATGAACGGACAAGTATTTTGCGACAAACATCACCATTCCTCTCCACTCCACTGGTATTTGCAAGTCTTGAAGTGAAGGTGGTGTTCAGAAATTTCAGAGAATGTGCAGCATGCATGTATACTGCACACTAGACAGTATCAAAATGTACTGTATACTACAGTTGGATCGTGATAATAGTATGAATAACTACTGTATATACAATATACGACTATTATCATTCATTATAGAGCTCAATTAAGTGAACAGCAGGTTATCTTGTATTTACTGGATTGTTCCAGACTTCACAATATACCATTTCAAACACAACAAGACTGTTGCAAACCACAGTAGTTAGCTGCCTGATTAGAAAGCACACTCAGAAACTTAAACAATAAATCACAAAAATGAATAATGTTATGCTCTCTAATCTCTAACTCACTCTTCTAACTCACTCCAATTTGTAACTGACCACATTCTTTTAATAGACGCAGGCATGGTGGCTTGATGCGTAGCACTGTCACCTCACAGCAAGAAAATATTTGGTATAGTCTCCAGGTGGAGCAATATATTCACAGTCCAAAGACATGCGTGTTAATTGGGTTAATTGGTGTCTCTGAAGTGCCCTGAGTGTGTGTGTGCTCTACGATGGATTGTGCCCAGTTAAGGGTTGTTCATGCCATGCATTCTATGGCACCGTCTAGGCACTGGCTATCCCCTAACCCTAATCAGAATTAAGTGGTTACAAAAAGGAATCAATATTGTTATATTAATGATCACTATTAAGCATTGCTACCAGCCAACAATCTATTAAATTGTTTCATTGTAAATAAGGACATTATTAAGATTAATAGTGGTTTAACAAGTCAGTGTGTGTCTGTTCTGCATGGACCCATCTGATATATTTGATCATTTTCAGGCACAACTGATTCACGATAAGAACACCGCATCCCATGCTGCTATAAATGACAAGGCCGATGCCACTCCGGACCGGGTCCATATGACTTGGACCAAAGAGAAGTTTATCACTGAACGGCAACGGAACAGGGAGCAAATTTCCAACATGGGTGTGAAGGATATTTTCAACATGAAACCGTGAGTAGTACTAAAATCCACCATTAATTGGCACACATAAAAACGCTGCGCCTGTATAACAGATTTACATAAGAAATTGATAGCATCCACTAAGAAGTGCTTACAGATCTGTGATAACTGATTTAGACCTAGATTTATTCCAGTTTTTTTCCAGAGCTATTCATACTGTTTGTAATGTTAGGTGCGCATGCTTTTTCATTCAGCTTAGTAAGTTGGTGAACTGTACTCTGTCTAGAAACATTTTATATTTGTTCAAAACATACTGGTCTGGAGAAGGTTTGCATGATACAACACAAGCTTTGAATATTGTGTGTTTTTCACTGGGTGTTTTTTATTAACCAAAGGGTCTAGTCTGCATGATGTGTACTTGTGCTGGTTCTGGCATACAGAAAATCCAAGCCATATCTGTTAAACAGCATGTGTAAGGCACAGTGTATGGACTAACGGTCATGCTCTCACCATGTGTCCTGTATCTCTGTGTTTCTTAATAAACCTTCATATAGCCAACATCCATGTATTAATAAAATGCATATTTACTATAGGACAATTAGTCAAATGATTAGAAACTTAAGGTTCTTAAGAATACCAGGTAACAGTTTAATTTTAACTTGAGGATGAGTGAATAATAGCAAAGGATTATATAAATTTGAATGTTTAAGACTTAGTCCATTGAAAATTAGTTTTCCAGTTACCCCAAATGTAGTCTGCCAGCAAAAAGTTTGTTTTGTTTTGCACTGGAACTTGTGTGACAATGTAAAGTCTTTAAGTGCAGGCACAAATCTTTATACATTGTTTACATTATATACATGTAATACGCTGTATTAAATTACAAAAAATACTATTTTGTGAAATTTCTGGAAAAGTCCATATATAATTTAAAGATGACTTTCTAGATAATCCACATACCATGGCTAAATATGTCTTTTAATGGGCAAATACATTTGGGGTAAGCTTAAAAGTTGTTTCTAATATAAAAGTCTTTATTTAATATACACTCCGTGGCAAAAAAGTATGGACACTCCTGTTATTCAGTTATTGTCTTATATGTGCTCATAATCCTATGTTCAGATATGAAATTATCCATATTCATACACCACCAGTTGAGTAGGCCATGCTGAAAGAGTAACTTGTAACAAATCATAAGATGTAATTTCTCCCAAATGGTAGTTAGAATTATCCCATGCTAAAACTTCCAAGCTGCTGGTGAATAGAAAGCATCAGGAGCAGCAACCGCTCAACCAAGATGTGGTCAGCCATACAAGCTTGGGGTTTTACAAACTATTTCTGCAAGCACTTGTAGAGGGTTGCACATAATCTTTAGATAGTCTTGCATATTGCCAACCACTAACAGGACGAGTATACTTCATAATATGATATACTGCATCACTGGAAAGCATTCTCTTTTTAAGATCAGCTGAATATTAATGCACAACATTTTGTAATGTTCAGCAACTTATATAAATGTGATATTTGACAGTCCACTTTTAGCCATGTATTGTAGCCTCTCTTGCCATTATTAAGATATGTAACGTATGTGTAATTTGGACATTTAACTCTGTTATTACTGATACTTACTGAAACTTTACTACTATCCTTACAATATAAACATACATTTGAGAAATTTGCTTCCTGCCTATGGGATTGACAATTCTGGCTTAAGTTAATATTCTTAAAGTGCATATGACCAGACAAAAATAATTAAATAGAACTGAAGGATTTTACTTGTCGCTTTGCTGGGATGATTGGCATGCACTTATGAGGGTTTTACCAAAACGTCTAAGTTTGTCCTTGTTGTTTTGTCTCATGTTCCTCCTTCTAGAGAATGGGAGAGTCTGTAAGTGCACCTTCTTTTTATTGTAGGCCGTGTGTGTGTTGTAGTCGCACTGTCCCCTTTAAACATGAACATACACCAATCAACCATCACATAACACTGCCTGCCTACTATTGTGTAGGTCCCACGCATGCCACCAAGACTCTGACCCATTGGGGTGTTGAGTCCAACACATCCTCTGGTGTCTGGCACCAAGAAGTTAGTATCAGATCTTGAAATAAAATTGGCAGGGCACATTGCTCTGCTGAAATAGGATTCTGCGATTAGAGAATATTGTTGATATGAGATGGTGTTCTTGGTCTGCAACAGTGTTTAGCTAAGTGCTAGGAGTCAAAGTAACATCCACATAAATGGCAGGACCCAAACTTGTATAGCAGAACATTGCCCAGAACACTACACAGTTACTGTTATTTACTTCACCTGTCACTTGTTACAACATTATGGCTGATTGGTGTATGCCACTCTTGAGTGACTATGTATGTGTGTGTACAGACATATACATGCATGAACCTTAGAGCTTGAAAAAGAGATTTACCTTGCATGATGTAAATGTAGCTTCCGCTGAGTAAAATAAATAGTAAATTCATGCTTTCCATACTACAGAACCTGTTGTAAATTTCTGTGTTGTTAGGGAACATCTTAAATATAAAAATGTAGGAGTGCTTATAATCCTTAACAAATTTAAGCCATTGTGTGAAGTCATTTTAAGTAACATTCTTGGCTGTTTTAAAATAAATGTTGAATAACAAAAGCCTTAGTGATAGAAATTGACAAGAGGTTGCAGTGGAAAGCATGTTTTTTGATTAGGTGTGTGTTTGTGTTTGTGTGTCTGTCTGTGTCTGTGTCTGTGTCTGTGTCTGTGTGTGTGTGTGTGTGTCTGTGTGTGAGAGAGAGAAAGAGAGAGAAAGAAAGACAGAGAGGCAGAGAGAAAGACGTATGTTAAGAAAATGTGCTTGCCATGCTCTACTTACCCAAGCTTCCTGTTGTGCACTCTAACTCCTACAAATTTGCTTTCAGTTGATCATTGGACAAAGCCTTATTTGTCAGGAATTCTATATTAATTGTGGAATTATTTAAGTTGAATTCTATTATGTTAATTTTCCACAAACTGAGGGGCTGTAATTTTGGAATATAATGTTCAATTGTCACTTTCCAGAATGGTATATTGTCAGCATTTATTAATTTATTTATGTTCATACATGATAATCTATTCAAGGCTGGGAGCCTGACCCCAACCTACAGGACAGGCAACAAGACAGGAATCAACATTATTACAGGGCAACAATATGTCATGTGGTCGCCCTACTTCAACCTACAAAGAAAAATATTTATATTTTTAATCTGATTGCTAATTATTTCCTCACGTTACTTTTTCTGGTATCTAGGGTATATTGTATGTTTTTCTCAGATATGTGAATGTTGATTCTCACTCCTTCATATCATCTTGTAAAACAGAAACCAGTCAAACGTGCGCCGCATGCACACAGCCGTGAAGCTGAATGAGGTGGTTGTGAACAAGTCACAGGGAGCACAACTGGTCCTTCTCAACATGCCTGGACCACCCAAGAACCGTGGTGGAGATGAAAACTGTATCCTTAACAGCTGCTAAAATGATAAAACTCCATTTCGAGGCCATTAATTCAAATTCTCTGAATAAAAATCAGATTGAGATTATTATTTACTTGCACATGTAGTTGATCAGTCAATGTTTTTTGCACTGGAGCTATGGGTCTTTTGTATCAGTATTGGATGTCTGTCTCATTCTAAAATTCTTTTTGACAAATAGAGTACGTTCCAACAGACCTGTTTTTGTGTTTTTAAATGTAGTGGCATGTACTGTTTTTTATAAAATATGCAACTTAGTAATAGGGAAACTAATTTGAATAATCATTATAGCTTTCCGGGTGTCTATTCCATAATAATTTTAGTACTGTCCAATCATTCAAATAATTATTATTTTGTTTTGTTTGTATTTGACACCAAATGAATTGGTTTTATATGTAAAAAGAACTATGTCGCTGTAAGTGAACAATGTAAGCATTAACAGAATGCTTTTCACTAATGAAATATATATATTTTTTTATCATGCCTCATGCCTTGTTTCAGGCAGTTCAGCAGAGTAGTGTTCAGATAAAAAATACATTCAATAACGCATGCAGATAGAAATGTTGGATGGTTGCAGAATTCAGCATGCAGATACATCACAAGAAGATATGTACATAACTACATTGTGGTCTGACAGTGGTCTGGCAGTGAAGCTGTAATGCGGCCTCGATACTCAAAGCTTTCCTTTCCTGGATTAATTGCTAAAGACAATACAGTTCCAGTCCATAGCAGTCCACGTTTCTTGTAAATGACACCACTGCAAACAAAGGTGATGGTGACTGGCTAATGGCATGCAATTGTCACTGTGACAACCAATTTCTTTCTGCTAAGCACATGGAAATGTTGCAGGCAGAGGCATGTGTAGTGAAGCTTCCACCTGTATCTAGATGGTGTATAATGAAACTGTGGGAGCTGCGCATAAATGTCGGCGAATCAAACTATACTTTCTACTAGTGGTCTGTTGTGGTCATTCACAGCCTGTTCGCCATGTGTGCATGCCCTCATGTAGCCACTGCTACCAACCTCTCCTAACAGCTCATAACAGCTAGGTGAGAAGGGCCGAGATGGCAGGCAGTTAGTTGAAATGATTATCTTGCTCCTCTTAGTCCAATGACGTGCCCCTTCTGAGTCTGTCAACTGGCCAAAATGTATTTGAGCGCTTTGTAGAGGCGTGTCAAGCAGTCATCAGTCTCTCACTACCTAAAAGTAACCTTTGAGAACCTTTTTATAGGGCAGCAGGGGAAGCACTTTTACGTCATCTTATGGTAAAAGCCAGCATCTAATCAGACCACATATGTCATAATTTACATACTCGCCTGTGACATAGCTGCATGTAAAGATTGCAGAAATAATACATTTCTATCAGGGTGTGTTTTTATTTTTTTATTTATTTATTTTTTTTTTGTAGAACAGCTATTCAGAGAATGGTTCCTTTTCTAATATTGTATATTATTATATATAAATAATATAATATTTGCTTGTTTCCCATGTTTGTTTATGTTTTGGCAGCTATAGTATGTCATAGAGAATCTTAAACCAGAGACTTTCAGTTGCATTTACTTTACTTGCATGTTAATAGCCTTATATTGTCATTTGTAAACTAAAGAACAAATATTAACACTTTATTACTTAGTTGACTGACTTCATTTGAAGTAAACAAATGACATCAAATTAGACCTTTTGCCAGCATAATGTTCATAATGCTCGCTATTAACAGCTAACAGTGACAAAATAACAAAAACACTTTGTTACTTAACTGGTTTCTCAGACATGGAGTTCCTGGAGGTTTTGTTGGAAGGTCTTAACCGGGTCCTGTTGGTGCGTGGTGGTGGTCGGGAGGTTATCACCATCTACTCATAAAGTTCCTGGGATGCCCGACCAATGTGTGAAAAGATGGCGATGTAGTCAGTGTCATTATGAGGAACTGTGGTATTTCTTGGGAGACTGTGCAGTTTTGGACTTTGTGGACAGAGCCAGTATTTGGGCAGCATACACGGTTTGAAAAACGGTGCACATATGCACCCATTGACTATGCATATCCTTTTTGTTTAGTTTGTTTCTAACTTATCTCCCTCCCAAATATGTACAGTCAGCTAGGTTTTTTTTCTTTCTGAAGGACTAGTTTTGTCTGTGAAGTCCCTTATTGATTTATTAGGTTATTGACATAACCATCCTCCTGTTTTTAGATGTAACATCTTTTTTTAGCTCCCAATTACTTTATCTGGCCATTTCTGCGCTGAAAAACCCAGGTACTGCCTTTTCAACTCGTACTGCTAAAGAAAAGTACTAATACTAGCTGCCTTTTACACCATATTCATAAAGTTTCAGTTTGCTTTGTTACATATAAATAATGCAACGACCCATTCATAGCAGTATTTCTTAATCTTATTCTCAGCTGGGTTAAAAAAGTGGCAAAGAAAAAAGGCCACGTGCATAAATTCCCTAATAGAGTATAGCATAGAGACGTGTCCTAAGCAGCAGGTTAAGAACTGTTCGATTGTTCGAGATAGGCAAATAAATCACAATTCATCTTAGTTTTTTTTTTTTATAGTTTTATGTTGTTTGACTTTCCTTCTCACATCAAATTTGTGATCTGCAAGGTTAGAAACCAAGTTTTAGATTCAGTTATCGAGTATTTATTTGCGTTGTAATGCTAGTAGTAGTGTTTTTGGTTTATGTGTGAAAGAAAGTATATTTTACTAAATATCTACTTGGATCAAATGCAATAATTGTTGTTCCTTCATTGCAACAGTAGCATATCAGTGTCAGCTTGGCTAGAGGTTTATTTTGTAACCTTGTATTTTGATAAAATACAACGAGGGCTCCAGGAATATAGCCATAGTGTCAGTGTACTAAAAACTGATCATCTCAGTTGAAGTTGTATACCAATAATATGTAAGTGTCTAGCACTTAAGAGCTGTGCAAAACAACAGTTTAAGGTTCTAATGTATAATGTTTTTGGCATCATAGAATGTCCTGGGTACAAATCGAAGAAAAAAGATATTTGCATGATTCACAGAATGCTTGGCCTTCACAACCATTGTTAATTATGTTACGCAGACTTATGACCAAATAATGACATGAAAAGTTCTGAAGGTTTAAATGCTGAACTGCTGAATGTTTTTTGTAGTGGTGACAATCATACACTGCATGTAAAAAAAAATCAAGCAGGCGTAGTGATGTATAACAGGAAGGTCAAAGCTGGAACCAACTAAAGCATGTTCTTATCTGGCTTATCCAGTTCTGTTTGAAAATGTGAGGTCCAAATGCAAAGAAAAAAATCATATTTATATTTAAGGAACCTGACAAGATGGTATTGACTAAGGAAGTTCTGTTGATTTAAACTTTTTTTTTTAAATGTGACTTCATTGTCCTTTGTATCAAAGTATAATTTGTGCCAAAACAAGCTGGAAGTTATTTGTGTGTGTGTGTGTGTGTGTAAGTGTACACAAGCATTTATGGCTTCGTTTCAGAAAGTAACTTGTGTATTAGGTTAATTTACATTCAAACTTGGTGTCTGATTATGTCATTGCAGTTCATTTTGCTTGAATTGGTTGGAGCCATAGTTTGGCTAAGAATGAGAACGATTGGATTCCCTAATTTCATCTTTGCAGTTCTTTGTCAAGAATGGTATTGTATATAATACAAGCCTGTATGATAAAGGGATATCTTACTGTATATATTTGAATGGTTTATTTTACTTTTTGTTAGTTATGCAGTATTTTGTAATCTCAACATTGCATTTTTGTACAGTGCATTTGTTGGAGGAATGACTATAGAGAGGGAATCCCTAAAATTAACTGTGTGGATGTGGGATTGTGATTCTGTGGTGTTCACGATCAATGTCTCTAGCCTTGCACTAGTTTACATGGTCTTACTGTGTTTTCTGTGGTCCTAGTCGCCGCACATCAGCTTAGTTTCTTTTAAGTGTTCAGTTTGAATTCAGAGGTACATTTCTGATTATAGGGAGAGACTGAACTTACTTAGGGGTACCTGTTCCTGTTGTTTCT
>JAUZSU010187430.1:0-23925 GCA_034780255.1 Parotocinclus maculicauda
GGCAACGCGTCCGCGGAGTGATACAGCTTTAGTGTGAGACAACCGTGCTGTTATCACGTATATCAGCACGGCTAGAATTGGTTGATTCTCAACCAATCAGATTGTGAGGTCGGAACTAACTGTTGTATAATACACAGTATATCTTGATAGTTTGAAATCATCAAACTCCTAATAAACACCTAATATTTGCATTTTAGTTTAATTCCAACATATGTTTCTATTAAAAAAATATATATTCATATGTGGTTTTACTGGAATAATTTTAAACTTGCATGCAAAAAGTGGACCAGTGTATAGTGCAGTATGTAAGTGTTTAGCCAGGGTATAGTTAATAATTTAATCTGCACCACACTACTGACGAGCAGTTTCCATTTTCAAATATGAGAAAAGGTTGCTAGTGTTTTTTTGTTTCAGCCAGGTGACATTTTCTTAGCTGAACCAAATTCCCACATGAATGTTATCTCATTTTGTTACAGGCTTCTGCTACAGCCGAAGGATCATTTATTAAATATATTCATGCATCCTATATCCCTCACCCTTAGCTAAACCATGTTTAACTAAAATGTTGCACAGTTCTTTGCTCAGCATTTGTGAGAGCATGAACATATTGATATTTCACAGGCCTGGTTTTAGGAGAATGTCTGGACTCTTCATCCTCCCTGACTGATAACTGTTGGGAAGTTGGGACAACTAGCAAGCAGCTATTTTATCCTAATGGCAAAAACCTCATATGGAATATCTAGCTGCTTTCAGCTGTTGTAGCCTATTCAATTAGATGTAATGTATTCAATTTTCTCCAAACTCAAATTTACTGATTTCTTCACCAATATTAACAAGTTAAAGAATCTCTTCTAACTTTTTTTTCTCTGACAAAGTCAATAATTTTGTTGTTGTTTTTGGCTTGTCATGTCAAAAGATTGAAAGGTATTTTGGTAAAGCCATCTCTTTGGTAAACTCTATAATTTGCCACAGTTGTAAGTTGCTATTGGAGTAAAGTGGGTCCACCCACTCTGAGTGCTCAGAAAGACAGGATTAGGAGGAAACAGCAGGGAAATTCATGAAGCACAACCAGAATCTTTGTTGCCTGGAAGCCAAGAAATCCTGAGCTTAAAGATGGCAGCACGTGGATTTTTGATCCCTTAATGGACGTTATGGTGACCTCATCTGGCCAGAGAGAGGACATGATGTAAGACTTTGTATCGTTTCTGGGCACTGAAAGATGGGTGTGCCCTTTGTGTATCTTTTGGCTTTTTCCATCTCACCAGAGGCTGCCGAGTCTGTGGACTCCTAGGTGAAATGGCTGTGTGACTAATGGCACAGACCAAGGCTGCCCCAAAGGGAATATAATCTCATATATTTAATTAAAGTATTAATAACGTTCATCCTTTATCAGGAAATGCTATTTATCCAATGTGACTGGATAATAAAGATGTCAGCTTTACAGGCTATCATTTAGTTAAGCTCTAGCTGGCATAATGCCTTTTATGGGTTGTTGCATTTTTTCCAATATAGCAGGAAAATCTAATTCACACTTGGACTAACCACTCCTTAGCACAGCTCCAAGTACTGTGCAGCTAAGCTCTTGCATTCACCATGCCAAATAATTTAATTGGCTCTAATTGAATGCAGCTTGGGTGTCCTTGACAGGAATATAACACCCTTGTTTCACATACAGAATTCTTTTCAGTCCTGAGTTCAGCTGTGGGTCAGGCACTGTTCATTAAGGTTTGCTGATGTGCCTTATAAGCTTCTTTCTGTAATTGCTCACACCAGTAGTGAGAGTGCCAGGTACATGCTGGGTCTTGGTTAATCTTGAAAGTTCTACATGGCGTGGGAGGATAGCTGGAATGAATGGCTTCAAATTAGTCAGATGCCAATCAGTGCAACTCACACAGACAGTTTTACAGATGTTTGCATATCAAGTTTGATGCTCAGCCCCAACCCTGGCAGCAGGGCAGGATTTATGAGTTTAAGACCTGTGGGCCTTTAATTCTTTAATAGCATTTTAATACGGTGATGGCAAACTTATCAGGTTATCTGAACATGGCCTTACAGGAACATCAATAAAATTAGTTTTTTCGTATGGTGTTCAAATAAGCTGATTAACCAAATGGATTGCACTTGCAGAATAAGTGTTATTTTTATTTTTTTTATTTTTGACCAATTTTGTCTAGTCGTTGTTCATCTTAACCATGCCATGTGAGTGTATTATATAGTGCAGCATTAGCATTGAGCTTTTATGATTCTATAATACTAATTTTACTAATCATACTTTTCTTAGTGTATATATAGTATATAAATATTTAATTGTTGTTTGTTAATATTGTATCCAGGTAAAAATAAGTACTACACTATTAGCATGAAATTTAGTTATTCATAGTTTTTTACTGTTGGGAAGTTGAAGGTTAAATTTGCTTATTTTATTTAAACAATATAGTTTCCTGTTATAATCGAGATTGCAAGCATATCTGCTAAATCACACAAAGTTGGAACGTATAGAAAATGTAAATAAAATGCAGCGTTTTTTAGATTGACTTGGAATTTTATTTCATTACCCAAATTTGTTTCATATTTTGTCTGCTTAACTTAATTTTATTTGTTAATAAACGTCAATTCCTGCATTTTAGGCTTGCAACACCCCCTTCTACCACAGCCACGCCTTGTGCAAAATTGTGGTTTTGCATTGTCTTGTTGAAAAATGCATGGACATTCCTGGAAAAGATGTCATCTTAATGGGAGCATATATTGCTCTAAGTGTACATTTGTGCATTAATGCTGCTATTGCAAAGGTGTTAGTTATCGGCACCTACACAATCCCATACCATGACAGACAGTTGACCAGTCAAAACATAAAATGTCTGGGGTTCATACTGTCTGCAATTAAATAAAAGTTAATCTAAGGCACACTATATAATTTAAATTAGCAATTTCCATGATGTCTCAACTTTTTCAGAGCAGTTTTTTACAATATGACTCTAATAATATGACATTCTTGATAGTTCAACCTCAGCAGAAATGGAAGAGCAGAATACATATATTACAAATACTTTTATATATTTGATATTTAAAAACATCACAATACTTCTGCTATATTGCCCAGGCAAAAAAATGACAATAATAAAGCATGAACATTACATCGGTGTTAAAACACACCAAGCAATGCACACAGTGAGACGCACACAGTGAGATGCACACAGCTCACACATGCTTACTCATCCACACACCCAGTTCTTCACTGCCTTGTTTAGCATACTCCTCCCTCATGGATGCCAGCTAATCAAAAAAGTATGTCAGAGGCTGTGTGTATAGTGTCGGGAAGTGGGGTGCATGATCAGGGGGGTTGTAGAACGAAGGGAGGACAAAGAGGCCTGCTTTGCTCTGTCATCACTTCATTTTTGGGAAGAATGGTTTGCCAAAAAGTGTTAAGAGTAGGTAGAAGACAGTACTATATTATCTTTATGTTCTGCTTGCATGACATGATCCATGTTAAGCTTGTTTGGATTACAACTTCGGAATCACAGCTAAACCTCAGCCATATATTATTTACTATTTTGAGTCTCTTGTCTGGAAAAGCACTACTAGGGGTGGGTGGCAGGCCAGAAATAGTTGGTTTAAACTTGTTTGCATGATGCATAGAAAATTTCAGCATAAGCGATTGCTGGTGTAGACATTGGCTTGTAAGGCTAAAGTGTAACTGAACAGAACAACAAGTTTCTCTACTAACGAAATAATATTTCACCACCAAATAACACCTACCCTACTCTGGTTTCAATACATAGTACACATGGTAAAAGTTTTATGCATATTTTTAAATCACAGAATAAAGTGTTTAATAGTAAATAGGGGAATAAATTAAACAACGGGTAAAATATATTTCTATAGCAGATCAAGCTGAGGTAACATGTTACAAAACTAATGCATTATAATAATCAAATTACTTTTTTTCTGTTAGGTAGTAGAAAAATTCATTACATTTTACATTCCTCTAATTGTGGTACACTTAAGAAATATGTTTTGAGCAAAAAAACCTTTTTTGAGCAAAAAAATTTTTCAAAAATCCCTGAAATTGCATGTCTTAGTGACATCTGCTGGCCAGCATTGCACAACTGCCTCTGGTGCAAAAAATAATTTTGTAAATTAATTGTCCGGTTTCCTACTTAAAACATTTGAAGGGCTATTTTACATTATTTTCCTATTATAATACAGATTAAAATAGGTTTTAATTTATATGTAAAGCAATGGGATTGCTTGTTCTAGGATTTAATGAGTAAAGTAATCCTCATTGCATATTTTATCATTTGTAATGAATTACATTGTTTGATTATCTTCCCCAGTTGTGAGTAGTAATGTGTGCTGGTCAGTACGGTAAAGCTGTGTTATTTTTAATTGCATTAAATAATCATAATTGATAGTGAAAATACTTGCGCCAACACTGAATGCTCTTGAGATTTTTTTTACATTTACACTTGTGAATCAGCCATAAAAACAGCATGAAGTTAAAGAGTCAGAATTTGCCTGGTACTCCACAAACTGGTAAAACTGTGTGTGTGGGCTATAGGGTATGGTGGAATACACCACACCATTCCACCCCTATCGCTCGCTTTGGACCTCTTCCTGCCCTAACAAGCCATTGGCTGAGTAGAGTCAGGCCTGGTTAGAATCAACGCACACACATAAGCACTTCACCTCTGCCCACGAGTCCTGCATTACATACTGGCCTAGTGTCACTTTTCTTTTCCCAACACCTTTCTGTATGTCCTCATGATTAATGGAGCCTCAGTCTGTACACATAACTCAGTACTACAGAGCTGGCCAATGGGGAGAGCTAGGGGACCCAGACTAGCAGAGTACTACTCCAAATATTCCCTGTTTTGCTTTGTGGCAATTAGCAGGAATGTTGTTTTCAGAACCTGTTGTACATGGTATAGGCTGGTCGATCTTGATGGCTAATGTCTTTTTGTTGAAAGGTGCTTTGACATGGCAGTCATCCATCAACGTCACTGTAATGTAGGAAATGTTTCAGATACATAGCTGTGTTCGTTTTTTGTAAGATTAATGAGCTGTATGTATTATACAGAGAAGTTTGTAACACTTCATATGTTATTGCTTGGATTATGCTCAGTACTTTACCAGACCTTGTGTAGAGGTTGAAATACACGTGTAGGATGAGATCTCTGGAAAGGGCTGGTAAAGATAGAGACTGGAAAAAGTATATTCACAGTACATTGTCACTTTTTCCATATAATTGATTTTAGTCTATTATGGGTATAGTTTTTACTTTTTGAAACACCAACAGTCTGTATCTCACAATATTTCTAATATGCAATTGCTTAACAGCGAGTTTTTATACATTAGGCCAGACTTTTTTAATTGCTTGTTCCTCGGATGTCCCTAGTTAAGAATCTACTGAGGGAGGAAAAAAAAAAATCTTTACTTTTCAACACTTTTCAATTTCTCGAGGACTATGTGGAATCAATACAAGGAAGGAGGAAGTAATAAAAATATTTTTTTTTTTAAAAATAAAATGTATTTAATCTGCAATTAAATTAAAGTGAATCTGGAAAAAAATTGAATGTACAGAACAATACCATTTTTTAATTTGAACCATTAGTACTGCGGCGAATCCGCAAAATACCAAAAAAAAAAAAAAAAAATTTTTTTTTGGTATTTTTGTATTCTTCAAATATGATCGTTGGCGATACAAGCAATAAAAAAAAGTCTGGCCTTAACAACAATTGCATTTAATTAAGCATTTTTTTTACTTAATCAAGGTACTTATTAACTTTGTCCTAAATAGTTCCCTAATCATTTTTCCCAACATTCTACTTACCATGTATAGTATATTATTGGAAAACCAGTAATACACATGAATACACATTCAGCAGAAATCTTATTCTGAATTTTCAGTTTTAATTTATTTCCAGGCAAGCGATACAAACTATTACATTTGCAGCATTTAGCAGACATCCTTATCCAGAGGGACTTGCAACTGATATGTTCTTACAAGTCAAGCAATGCTGGGTTAAGGGCCTTGCTTAAGGACCCAACTGTGGCAGCTTGGCAGAAGTGGCATTTGAACCCTTGACAATCAAGTCCAGAGTCCAGTACCTTATTTTTGTTTTTACACTTTCTACACCTTATTTAATAAATTGCATGAGAGATTTAACATTTTATTGTTAAATAGGCTTTGTGTTAAGGATTTTGCCCAACTTTGTGCGTTTTAAATATTTTTAAGGTAGGTTATGCTATGATATGTACAGTATATCTAAACTAATCAGTTTTTGATAGCGTCAACTTACAGTGAGTTTATGAGAGTGAAATCCCACCATAAATCAGGGAGCACCTGTACTGCTTTGATTGTTAATGTGTTATAGATACCGTTGCATAGAACCACAAAAGTCCAGTGTAATTGCACTGTTTTACAACATGCCTGTCACGCAAGATAACTACTTGCATGTGCTGTTTCTAATAAAATAACCTAATGAAAAGAATGCTCTGCTTCAAAAAGGCATCGGTCTGGTAATAGCTTTTGTGTTTTTTGTGTTTTTTGTGCCTGTTAAAGAATCACAAAGTAATAAAGGCATTCCTTTTAAGATCATATTGTCCTCTTGTATAGTGTTGAAGTGGTTTTCAAAGAAAATAACTGTTATAAAAAGGTAGCAGGCAAAAATTTAATTAAAGTGTTAAAATTGGTGTAATTAATTGATCTAGTGAATATTTTAATTATTTTACACCACTAGTTTTGACTAAATGTACTGTTGCTGTACTAATTTGCTGGTGGCAAATTATAAACAATGTTTTTCAATTATATTTATACTTTCACCATATTGCCAATCCAGAGTGGAAAGTTACAGACAAAGTATGAGAAGGAATGTCACTTTGTCAGTAACTTTATATTGGCACTTAATCCAACTCTGGGTTGCAGGGTTGATTCTCTGTAAACATTTCTTCGTACCATTTCTTGTAAAAATCTCCCATTACTAAGAATAATCATAATACATTGTGGTGTGTGGTGTAAACGTGTTTAAGAACAGAAAACAATGACCAAATAAACCATGGGGTCAGATCTAGGGTGGTGGTGTGCCTTTGGGGTCAAATCCAGGGTGGAGGTTTCAGGTTTGATCCAAGGTGGGTGAATCAGTTGTGGGTCAACAATGTGACATGTCTAGATCTGAGCCTTAACTAATGCCAACTTGCCAATTTATAAGGTACAGTAATCCTCATCTACACTGAAGATTATTGTAATTCATAAGACAGACAGGGACATTTCTAGGCATTTCTAGACTTGGTGTAGTGGGACATAGAATTTAGAGAGTCACAACTGTTCCCCTATGGCTTACCAATCAGCAATGGGCACACAACTGTGGATAAAAAAATAACCAAATAGATTAAATGATTTAACAAAAAAAATGATGTTACTCTTTTATTGATGAAAAAAACAACATAGTTATGAGCTATATTTAACTTGTTAGCAGCAAGACTGATTTTCTTTTAACTATTTGCAGATTTCCGTTAATCCATGAGAAAAATCTTACAGAATCTGTGACTGAAGCCGCTCAAGGTGTTTTGAAAGATGCTAGAGAATTATGGGAAATGTAGTGCCTGTAGTGAATTTTTGTGGCATGTCCTATAGATCTGCTTCGCAAAACAGAATAAAATTTGACATTTTAAACATGGCACAGAAACATTTTTACCTCCCCCAGTAAAGTGGGTCTGATGACACACTTATTGTCAAACCTACATGAAAGATGTTTCACAAATATTGATCACACCACATTAATTGCTGCGCACACTCTCATACCAACAACTGTGTCAGTGTCAAGTTTGGTCTACTAATATTATGATGTCAGATTCATCATTCATTCATTTAAATGAATCTGGGAAAGTCCGTGCCTAGTCAGTGACACAGGGTGCAAATCAAAGAGACGATCCTAAACAGAGTGCCAAGCCATCGTAGTGGTCAGATCTTTGAACAATGTAAGTAAAGTATGCCAAATTGTGCAGCATTAAGTAGAACTCATTGTGTATATGGAGTAATGTTTTTTGCTTACCAAGGCTAAGATGAGGTTCAAATGTGCAAAAATCTGATTATACATCCCTTGTGTACTCTGCCTGTCAGAAATACGTATACACACTCAAACAGGCACCACAGGATTAACTTGTAAAACTCAGGGCATGCATGAAACCAAAGAGGTGGTTTGGAGTTTTACGAGCAGCCGCTCTTTGGCACTGCAAAGTGTGAAAAGAATTGTTCACCCTGCTCAGTGTTAGTTCATATGGATCTGTTCAGACTGCATGTTCCGAGCCAAAAAACTCCCAATCTGTGTCCTGTTCTGGTGACCATGTGTGTAGTTCTTGATTGTCGTCTTGAATACAGTACATTTGAAAAGATGACCATTTACCATCCCAGTTGGCACCGAAATGGAAAAGTAATAGTGGGTGTGGATGGGGTTGTCTAAAAAGTGTCAGAGTGCTTTAAATTTATGTTTCATAAAACCAAGATTCCGGGTCAGTCAATAATGTATCCTGTCATTCCTCATTTTTTTTCTCACTAATCCACTGTTTATTTTGTTTTATTACATTTTACATTATTATTTCCAACATAAATAAATGGGTTAGGTTAAACAACGTGAAGGTCTCCAAACACTGAATGCAGTGCCAGTGTTAAATTAGGCATCATTATGATAATGTTCTATAGACAGGCAGAGTTCTGTTATGGGTCTACCAAGGAATTGAATTACCAGTTTAGTGAGACTTGCAATCTGTATGTGATTTAACCTTTTTTTGTTGCAGTATTTTTTTTTAATTGTTTTTGGAGGTTCTCAGTAGGGGGGTTCGTTAATAATAATAATAATAATAATAATAATATGATATTTGTTGTCTGACATGATCGAGTATGTCACTTACTTGTCACAACCTGTAAAAAACTTGCCATTAGAGTTCACATATTCACTGCATTGTGTAGCCAGTTCTTTAGGTAGGATAAACTAGTTCATGTAGAGTGCAGGGGGCACAAATCAAGTTAGCATTGTACTGAGCAATTCATAACTGAAGTTAAAAATGAGTGCACAAACTGCACCAGAAGACACAATACAGACCATGTCATAAGATTCAATCCTCACTCATGGTTTCTCATGAAGGTGGTTTGGTTGTGAATCAGACAGATGTTGCACAAAAGACAGCAATCTTCAAAGTATGTTTGAAATTGTTTGCCATTAAAGACTGCTTCACAGCTAACTTATTTCACTATCCGCGACAAATCGTGACAGGATTGTTACAAAGATTGCGTGTAAAAAGGTTCTGTACCAGAAAAGCACCA
The DNA here is from genome assembly GCA_034780255.1 of Parotocinclus maculicauda. Classification (NCBI taxonomy): domain Eukaryota; kingdom Metazoa; phylum Chordata; class Actinopteri; order Siluriformes; family Loricariidae; genus Parotocinclus; species Parotocinclus maculicauda. Next base: position 9,320 of record JAUZSU010187430.1, read on the forward strand.
GAGGGCCATCATAAACGCTCTCACCAATAAAGTCATGGTGCCAATTTAGGCGTTTGAGAGAGAATGGTTCAAACTTTTTTTTTTTATATTTTAGACCCAAGATATACACTGGTAAAGTATCATGTAATTATTTTTAATAATAAAATCCAAGAACATGTCATGATATGTTTTCTTTTCAGTATTGCGTACCCATAGTTTCCAGACAATTCCTAAAGAATCATTTTATAATATTGTTAACTCTACTTTGCTTTTAAAATAAATGTCAGAACAACCAATAAGAGCCATAGGTTTGTACCACATATAAATAACTGGTAGAAATCTCTACACGGTGATAAAAGTCGCTGTGCAGTTTCGCCTGTTATGATGTTTACTATGAATATGATCGTTTTCTTGTTAATTTCATGTGTTATTCATGCACACTTTTCACTTACCTGTTTATTAAATCTGAAAAGAAATGCACACGATTGACCAACATCATACTTTTCCTGGGCATTATCAGTGTGTTTTAAAAGTGTGCTTGGTTCCTCTCGTGCAGCAGGGCACTGAGCGTGTGGGATCTAGTCAGCTTGTAAAACTTTAAGAGCTTCTAACCTCAGCCAGCTTTATATCCTGTGGAGGGTCTGAGCAAGTTTGCATAAACCTCTCTGACTGCTGCTCCTGCTGCTCAATCTTCCAGTGTGGAGGGTCTAGATGTAAAGCAGTGTGTGTGCGTGTGTAAACAACCATTTTCTCATTTTCTGTAAGACTGTTGGTTTAGGCAGCAGGCTGCTTTTTCACCAGGTTAAAGGCCAAGTCACTAAATAACAAAATTGTCGAATTTTCTAGTTTTATTCCTGACTTCAAGAACATTTAACCAACACTGTTCCAATTCTTTAAAACTGTTATAAACTTTATATTATTTATACATCATATGTACTGAATTATAATGTCTATACAGACTGTAAGGCACTGGACTATAGGTCAGGATTTTAGTGTTCAAACCCAAGCACTGTCAAGCTGGAACTGAGAGCATTTACATCCACTTAACAATCTAACAATCTGCAGAACATCAGATTTCGTCAATAATCCAATCAGTGAGTTTACATGCGGGCAGCACAGTGGCTCGGTAGGTAGCACTGCTGCCTCACAGCTGATTCCTAGCAGCTCTACACTCCATTATTTACATTTTGTGCATGCGCAGACTGAGAAAATCAAAGTATGTGCGCTGAGAAATCTGACCACCGAGCTCCCATTATCAGATTTCTGATAAATCGGAGTATAATAATCAGCAGAATAAACTGCAGAACTCAGATTATGAGTCATAGCAGATTATGATCATATTATATTAATTATATGTAAAGACACTCACTGTTTAGTCATTGAAGAAGGTGCTATATCTGGATTGTAAATTGTAAGTTTTTCAGCTGTAAGTCTGGACAGCGGTAGCCTAGCGGTTAAGTTATTGGACTCTGGACCTGATGGTTCAGGGTTCAAATCCTACCTCTGCCAAGCTGCCTCAGTTGGGTCCTTAAGCAAGACCATTAACCCAGCTTTGATTGAATTGTAAGACTGTATGAGTTGTAAGTCGCTCTGGATAAGGGCGTCTGCTAAATGCTGTAAATGTAAATGTAAATCTGCTAAATGTCCATCCATCCATTATCTTCCGCTTCCACATGAGGTCATGGCCCAGCTGGTGCCCACCCAACAACTCTTGGTGCAACGGCAGAATTAACCGTAGCCTGACGGCCAATCTAGGTAGGGCACGCACACACATATATACACACACGCACACACACAAACACACACGCACACACACACACACACACTAAGGGCCACTTTTTAGAGACACCAATTAGCCTAACACGCATGTATTTGGACTTTTAGAGGAAACCTGGAGGAAACCTGGCAGAATCATGAATATGCAGACACAGAAAAGAACATAGGCCAGATGGTCCGGGACTGAACCCGGGACCTTGTTACTGTGAGCCAACGTGCTGTCCTTTGCTAAATGTCTTAAATTTAAATCTAAATACAGGACGACTAACTAATATGCTTATGAAACCCAGTGCATATTTTATTATTTTTAGTCAGAATTTTGTCTTCTTATATCTTGGGCATTTTAACCCCCATTCACTCAGTTTAGCAGTGATGTGTATGTTTCTTCTTCAGACAGTATCTTCATGTACTGGTTATTGGTGGTCATGTACATAACTCAACTAAATAGCTTTCTGACATGCTGATGAATTGGCGCCACCTCTTAGCACTGAAATCACCGGTTTTGAGATCTAGATGTTCAAATTGCAATTGGAACTGAACAAATGTTGCTAGCCAAGAACTGACTCTCTTGCGGTGGTAAATGTCAGAACTGGTAGGGATTAGGCATCAGTGGAAAAGGAGTGGGTGGGAAAAGGGGAATGCCAGTACAGGGGGGCATGAGATTAAATGAAGCATGAGATGAATTTTCATTATAGAGGAGTTTCTGAGGTTTCTTCTTAGGACAATTCGTAGATCCAACCTCAACTTACACATTTTTATGATTCATCCCTAGTGGCTGCTTTTTCATACTTGCCCAAACCCCATTGTGTTATTATGTTGTGCTACACTATAACTGCATCATTGTTCTGGAGGTTGACTATTTATCGTACTCTGTAGGCATAAACTCGTTTGAACTGAGTTTTTAGGGCTAGCACTGGCCTAAAAAGCTGGATCTGCATCTGTATAGATTTTAGCCATTTAAAAATTTTTTTACAAACCACTATATATTTTATGTTGAAACCTTTTAGGGTGTAATATTGACTGATACATTGACCGTGACTGAGAAACGCTATGGAATGTGTATCAGAAATGCCTGGCAGTATCCGATTTGTTCAATAAGCTTAGTATCTGTAACTTTTTTTCTGCCCTCTAATATCTGATCCAATATCAGCCCAAATACTGATGCCTTGGAATTTGACTGGAACATTCCTAGGATTATATTTTGGCATGATTTTCTATCAAGGCCATCTCGCTTCTTCCAGTACAAGTCTTCATAGATCTTCCTCATTCTCTTTTCCTCATGTCATTTTGATGCATTTCTATGGACGTTCCACTGTTGTGGTTGACAAACATCTCCAAACCATGGCAGTTTGTCTTATTATTTCATCACCATCATCTTATATCCTCCTCCTCTTGGCTCACTGCAACACTGATTTCGGATCACTTCATTTTGAAATCTGTCCAGTAGTGATGCTCCAAGTATTCTGTGGTGTAATAAGATATCTGACATGACTGTGGTGCACTATAGACCAGATGGTCCAGGATTCAAACCTTAGGACTGCCAAACTGTCACTGTTGGGCAAGACCTTTTAACCCAAAATTGCTGCAATAAGACCATCTGCTAAATTACAAAATGTGAAATGGGACGACACAGTGGCGCAGTGGTTAGCACAGTTACTTCACAGCTCTAATGTCCCTGGTTCGATTCTGACCTCATACTCTAGTTTGCATGTCCATCTATGTGTGGGTTTCCTCTGGGTGCTCCAGTATACATCCCACAGTCCAAAGTCATGGATTATGTTATTTGATTATGCTAAACTGGCCAAATATGATTATGTATGTCCGGTTATGATATAAACGTGTATTGATATGACCTTGTGTCTGTTGTTAAATAGCCATTTATGCTGTATGTTATATAAACATAATAAACACACAAGGAAGCAAAATGTAAATTAATTATTCTAATGTACATTAGAATACTAATGCTTTTCTATTTGTCCTGTTATTGGGGTCTTTTGTTGAGACTAGATTTTATATTGCAACGGCTATATAGGTATGTGCCGTTTAACATCCAACAACTGGACGTTGACCGTAAGTTACTTTAGCCACATAATCTTTTGAGGCGTCTGTAATGTAAATCTAAAGCAGATTCAATGGAAGTCAAACAAATTCTAGTAAGGACTGGGCTTGAATGCTGGCAGACACATTGCCTGTCAAATGGCCACGCTCGTTCTTTCGGCTTGCAGACGGAAGAGAAAATAAAGACTCGCAGTGAGCCATGACAAATTGAGTTAAGGTTTTAGCATTTTATTTGGCATTCACTTTTCAGGGGTAGGTTAGCCACCCTGTGGAAACGTGGTCTTCAGATGTTTCTGGCAATAGTGCTGAAGCATTAGCTGTTCTCTTTCTCCCTCCCTCCCTCCCTCTCTCTATGCATGTGTGTGTGGAGGGTGTTATGTTTATATTACATTGTCAGGAAGAAGTAATCCCACAAGGATTTAAAGATCTGACATCTGATATGAAATGAAGGTTGGGGATAGGTGTAGGTCACTGTGTAGTATTAATTGGCTACAGTAATCATTATATCAAAAACAGAAAGACAAACATGCGAGTGTGAGAGCGGGGCTGTTTGCACGTGGCTCCTGTGAGAATCTGCTGATGAACTGTAATGGTGCAGTTCATGTGTGCTGGTCACTGTGTTTCATTGTTAGAACACACTACCATACAAAACACACTCAGCTTACCTTGGTTGAACACCGTTTTACACTATGCACTGTAAGCTCTGTAAGCTAAAGAAAATAAAAGTTTAAATTTATGTTTGAAATTACATCTCTTTTTTTTTAAGGTTTTTTTTGTGTTGACCTGAAATGCAGGAATGAATGTGTATTAACAAAAGCTGACCAGACAAAAAAGGAAAGTTGATCATGTGTACAATGAAATAAAATCCAAAGTGCATGCAAGTCATGCTGTATTTTTTACTTTCACTTCCATAACTTCCCAACTTTTTCTGATTTGGGGTTGTAATAAACAATGATTGATGCAAAATGAGAAATTAGCTAAAACGTTAATTTTGCAAAAGTTTCACATAACGTAAACGTAGTTAAAGCGGAAGAAGAACTTGAGTCAAATAGTTTAGTTTGTTAAATTATTTTTAACAATACTCATCAACTGATGTCAGTATCCACATTATAACATGGACTGCAGTAGCCTAGCGATTAAGGTACTGGACTGTAGACCTGATGGTCCAGGGTTCAAATCCAACCTCTGCCATGCTGCCACAGGTGGGTCCCTGAGCAAGGCCCTTAACCCAGCATTGCTTGAATTGTAAGACTGTATGTCGCTCTGGATAAGGGCATCTGCTAAATAAAATAAATGTAAATGGAATAGGTTAGGAATCATGTAGTTGATTTTTGCTTGCTGACTGGTCCCTGGGGCATCCATAAGCTGGTTCTGGACTGGACTTCTCGTATTTCTGCACATTCTGCCTCTCTAACTATACTGCTCACAGAAATTGAGGAATATACCAAAATAATATATACCATAATTACATATCTCCTGCCATCTTATTGCCATTCTCTGCACTAGTAATGAATAGTCATTAATATTCACAAACATTTAGTGTGGAATTTTGGAAATTAGAGATATGTAATGATGTGGTTCGGCGAACAATATGTATGAATACAGGTGAGAATACAAGCGCTTCTTAAAATCCACTGTTTTGCTGTATAAGCGTCAGTAATGTGGAGAAATTCCAGAATGTAATCTGTGGTCAAAACAAACAACAGGCTTGCCTTTACTTGTTTAGAAATATACTGTGTTGTACTTGATAGGGACATTTAACTCTTGAGAATTAATAGAGAACAGGTTTAAAGAATTTAAAACATGAAAAGCGTTTTGCTCATACTGATCTGTACTTTTGTGTTATTTTTCACACAGGGCTCAATACAGTGCATACTGCTTATGAAATATTTTGTCGTACCTTTATTACTTTGTTTATTTTCCCTTTGTTGTGCTGTACTGTAGATCTTCTGCTCTGTTATTTAATCTTTCTTAGTACTGTACATTTTGGGGTGCTGCTTTGAATCAAGCAGAACCATCTAATTACTCTGACCTAAAATAGCTCTGAAAACACTCAGGCAATCCCCAAGCAATGCCCGCCATTTATTTAACTGATTTTTCATGTTGTGTTGTTCTTGTGTCATTTGGCACACAGGAATTGAAATCTAGTTGCAGCATAGTTATATTCGGTTGTTTTCAAGTTCCTTGGTTCTGGCTTTTGGATTCGATTATGTACAGACAAACATCAAAGACACCACAGTGGGTTTGTTTTTCTACTCTCTTTCGCTCTCTCTCTTTGTAAGGTCATATGTGACCGATTAGAAGATGGGAGTAGAAAAAAGTAACAAAGGCCTTGTTTTCCATCTTTCTGCCTGCTTGGGATTCCAACGGCTTTACGACAATCTCTGCCCTCAGGTCCCTCTGATCACTCAGACCCTGGAGATAGACAGATGAAGGCCCCTCCTTTACCCCTTTGCATCCCTTGTACCTCTCACCACAGATACCATGTTTCTGTCTGCAGGATTAGAGTCCATTCAGCTGTGAGACTGGCAAATTGTTTCTTTTTGGCTTCTGTAGTTACAGTGAATAAGTAAAAATTAGCTGTAAGGAACAACATACATTTTGAAAGGCTACTGATCATCATAGATATCTATATGGAAAAATGGAAAAGCTCTCCCAAATTATACTATATTAATAAACCACTAAGCATCTTTTGACTATCCTAGTATTACCAAGTAGTGAAGTCGCAAAGGTTCTGTAATCTGAGTGGAAGGGGCACAGATTCTGGAATCTGATTCTGCAGGTGGCTGGCCAATGTTAGAGAGGGAACTGAAGCTGTCAGCAAAGATATTGATGGCTGTAAGTAGCTAATGAGTGAGAGGGGGAAGGTCCTGGGCTGGAGTTTACCCAATTACTTTGCAAAAATTGGAATGTCGTGTGTCGGTTAACAATGGCAGCGGTTGAATGAACAGTACAATGGTTAAGCGCGTTCTTTTTCCCTAGCCTGTCCCTAACTGTGTGGGTTAGACCCAGACACTGGCCAATTAAAGGATGAGACATGTCCTGACTCAGCTGTGGCGAAAAAACCTTAAAAAAGCCATTATTGTCACAAATTCTATGTGAAATGACCAGGCTTCAGTACAAAGACAGCAGTTGATATCCAACATGCGGGAAACACAAAATTTGCCAAAGTTACAAACACAACCCAAATAAACATAATGGTAATTTGAAACATAAAATATGCCGTGACCTGTTCACAAAAGCAGCGCCTCTCCCAGAAGCATTTAGAAGACAAGAGACGGCTAATCACAGCACAGATGCATATTGTTATAATAAGTAATATAAAAGAGTAATATTGTTTTACACTCAGTTTTTCATTGCAAAGCAGCAACTGTCTTTAGTGAAATTCAGTTCAAGCTTCAAAGAAAAAACGTACCAAAACTAAACGAAACATATTGTAACGACATGACGTGCACAGTTTAATGGCATAATAGCAGATCCACTAAAACGGATGACGCACCTTATATGTCAGTTAGGATCAGTGGTGATACGGACATATCTTCTAGATATGTGAAATCTAATACGCGCAAATTTTTGAAACAATTAATGCTTTGATCGGCAGCATGCACACATTCACGATATTTACAGTAGGCTAACGTCTGAAGCATTGCCTATTGTTTTTGTAATTGTACCCCTAGTAAAAATAAAAGTTAGTCTGGAGCCCTGTAAAATATTTACAAAGCTCTGTTAGTGCTCTCTTGCTTTCTTTGACGTTACTGTGCTTTATCTTTTGGACATGGAATAAGCAGCTGTGTTGTCGCCACCTTGTAAAATACTTCCACTCAATTATAGGTATCTTATATTATAAGTATGAGATATAACAAGATGTAACAGGTAGCTATTAAACTTTTTATTTCTTTGCCTAAAATACTTTAAACATGGTTTAACTGCTACAAGCACTACAGGGACAGGTACATTTGCACTAGGTAGACAGGATTGCGCCCTTTATTTCCTGCATTATGTTTTGTGAAACAGGATGTTGACCGAAATGGACGTTTGCCACATCGTCATGCAGTAGTTTAGATACTTTGCACATAGTGCTTTATATTAAACAATAATATTAATTAAAGCACAATACGGAATTTATGTAACATGATGCAAAGTAAAGTAATTCTAATGTTGTATCTTTTATAAAATGTGAAACTGCTTAAAAACAAATGGAAGGACTTCAAGACTGCAGTTCTCTTTTATATCAGCAGGTGTCATAAGGGTTCAGTCATTCTAGTTTTTGTTATTCAAGCATACATAAAGTTATAAATTATGCATATTAGACGATTCTTAAGACCTTGGACGTTAATGAGAATGGACGTTGTTCGGAAGAACTTTAAACTGCACGTAGCTATATGACATCTGACATTGGTGTAAAATACTTGTGCTACCTGAGTCTTCTATTAGAGTTAAGATGTCTAATAAGAAAAACAGCATAATGCAAAAGATCAATCTTAACACAGACCATACTAATTTTGTACAGTATGCCAGAGTCAACCCCTCTGTTGGATCAGACTGGGGCATCCTTGTAACATCATTCGTTTTATGTTTTATGTTTCATACCTGCATCAGCTCAATATCTAAATGTCATGTCCTCCATGAGCCTCTGTTTATATTAACCAACAAGAATCATTCTACCCTTAGATCTGTTGCTCAAAGCCTTTATTTTTAATGCCAGATCGGGGTCAGCATTTGAAATGTATGCCCCCCCCTCTTCCCCTAAGATTTCCGACATGCACAGATGGGTTTGTATGATATCAGTATATTTGGCAGGACATGTAAGCTTTTCAGTAAGATCATGAGATGTGAATGCAATGGGGATCACGAGGTACTGACAGTTTTCTGGCACAGTATTAGATCTCATCAGAGTTCCTCAAGATGCCAGCATAGCACTGTGGAAGAGCTTAATAAAAACTTAAATCATGATCTGCTCTGTCCTATAAACATTATTTTGGATCCGTAACATTACCAGTTATTAAATTATGCAGTGACGCAACCAAAAAAATAAAATATTGGCTGAAAACGTTACTGAACACACTGAGAACTCAAAACTGACAGAATTATCTGTGTTTTTTGAACAATACATAATCAAATAAATATTATTTATTTACTCACATGAACAGTGGTTGCATATTGCTTCTTACTGAATGTGAAATTATTTCATACCTTCGACCTTGTCACTGCTGATCCGATCCAAAATAATTTGTGTTTCTTTACTTTGGCACAGTAAATGCAGTTTTGCTGAGTAAAAGTAAAAACTTCAAAGCCACTTTTTTGTCTCACATTTCTGTATCTGGGAAAAGATTCATCTGGATTACAGAAACCTCCATGGTCCCATTCACAGAGAGAAAAGTTAATTTAAAAGGAATGCTTTGTCTGTTTTTTGGATAGCCATGTTTTAAGGATGTTCCTGTTTCTACATCCTGTTTCATCACTTATTTCATTTTTATCAAGTGGCGTGTTGCTGGCAGATGGGTCTGGTGAAAGGCTTATGGCAATTCAAACAAGTTAAGCAGACCTTCTGGTTCGTGATAAGATCTTACACTAAAAAATGGAGTAAGGTGAAAGGAAGAGTTCACAAGCGACAGTCTAGGACTAGTAATTCTGTAGCTGAATGTTCTGTCTTGTGGATCCTGTGCAAGCCAGTCACATTTGTACACGTTTTGCATAGATGATTAGAGGCATGTTTATAAGGGTCAAGTTATAATGTGATGCAGACATAGCTGTAAAAGTCATTAGTGTGCCTTGGCCACACACACCTACCCTCCACGGCACCCAACCCCCACCCCTCTCCACTCCTCACCACAGGAACCACTGAGGTTTGGGGGATCACCAGGCGTCCTTGCCTGCCGTAACCTGGCTCTCTCACAGGGGACGCAAGGGTCAAGGCCCCTTTTCAGAGGTTCGGCAGTGATCGATGACTGACGGCTCTACTGTCATAAACTGGAGTTTGAACTGGGGCTTGCAGAGATTGCTTTTGTTTCATGCGTTAATGATTCTTTGTTAGTAATCGGTGAAGCTGTGAAGTGATCCAGTGTTCCTGCAAACATAAACTACTCAGGATAAAGTGTCCTACTTTACTGCATATGTGGATGTATTATAGATAACTATATTATAAATGTGCTGGATTCATAAGTTGATTATGGAGGGTTATGGGTAGAAAAAGTCCTATTAGCCTAGGTATCAAAGTTAGTTGCAAATGTTATTCAGATTTTCCTGAAGTTAATTTTACATGAAAAACATCCAAGCGAAATGAGAATATACATACAGTCGATTCCGGACCACATTGGGACGCGATGGTTTTGGTCCTAGTAACCGGCTTGTCCGATTAAACGAACATGCCCTATGTTACAAGACGGGACGTGCTATGTAATATATTAAATGTTTATTAAACCTTTATTGTGCGATTTACACGTATAGCGAACGTACAAACAAGAACTACTGTTGCTTAAGAACTTTATTCATTGAAAAATTAATTTGCAACCAAGTTTTTCGAAACGATCTACAACACAATGTATAGCGAAGCATAATACTGTAAAAAAAATTGTGTGTGTGTGTGCGCATGTGCGTGTATATACAGACAGCACCGATGAGGATGATGGAACGATCCCTGTACAGCGCAAAGTACATCTTTGTTGAGAATCTGTACAAAAGGTAAATAACAGAAAACCTTCTGCTTCTGATTTTATCCACTCTGAAAATAATTGATTATTTCTCGATCGATCAGAACACCCAGCTGAACACTCTGCCCCAAACTACGATTTGGGTACCGTTTTGGGTTTAATTAGGGGATGTTTCATTTGGTATATTTAATTAAGGGGATTTAGTTAGAGGATATTTAATTAGAGATGTTTAATTAGGGGTATGTTTTATATGGAGTATTTATTTAGGGGTATGTTTTATTAGGGGTATTTATTAAGAGGATATTTAATTGGGGGTATGCTTTATTGGGGGTATTTATTAAGAGGATATTTAATTAGGAGTATGTTGTTTTTTTGGCAGTGGGAAGATGCCAGAGGTCGACTACGCCGTCCTGTCCGAATGGTTTGAGTGGATCACCTCCAACGTCGCCATTCCTGTAGATCTGATCGGTGAGCCATAAAATAGTTTCAACATTTATATGAATTTAATTAAGGCTCTAGTGTAGAGATAAAAAGCTATATGTAGGATAAACTCTATAACAAATAAAGTTATAAATGATTAGACGTTGCTGTAAGTGGTTGTTTTTTGTGGTTCTGTTTGTGGTTCCCAGTTTATCTGCAGACGTCTCCTCAGACCTGTTACGATCGACTGAAGCAAAGATGCAGAGAAGAAGAGAAAATCATTCCACTGGTAACAGAGAAATGTTCTACTGTTATTTAGTAGCTGTTATTTCTGAGCGGCTGAAACGGTATTAGTGCAATAAGATTAATGCGTGCAAGAAATAAAAATGAAAACGAAATCAATTCTAATTACAATATCATACAAAGAGAAATAAAATAAGATATATACGTTACTTTCTGTTTAGGAAAAAATAATTATAGGAATTTACTTTTACGTTCAAATTTACAAATGAAGATGAAAAGCTTGTAATTAAGTATTTATCTGTAGACGAATAATTAAGCCTTTTGTGCTTTCTCTCTCACACACGCACCACTTATAAATGAAATGTCTTTAAAAATAAAAACTAAATAGAATTAAAACTAATTGGTAGTTCATGTAATTTGAAAATGTAAATATATATAGATTATAAAATGAGAACTATAACCGACATGCAAACCTTAGTTTTATGCAGATCTTTTATAATAATTTTCTCTATTATACTTATGTCCTATAGTTTATAATATTTATATATTTTTATTATATAAATATATACTATTATTTTATTTTTGTAGTTTTTAACATTTTGCAATACTTTTTATTTATTATATACACTATTGTTTTACTTAAAAAATTGGGGGATCTTTTTAAATAAAATTTATAAAGAGGAAAAAAAGGAAAATACATTATCCATTTTATATAGATAGATAGATAGATAGATAGATAGATAGATACAGAAATAAATCGGAGTTTGACATGTTAACATGTCATGACTGTAATGAAATAAACAGTGAAGCGTGGTTTTATTACAGCTGAATCATTTCCACATGTTTTTTATTATTTCAGGAGTATCTGGAGTCGATCCATAACCTGTATGAGGACTGGCTGATTAAACAGAAGATCTTTACAGTAACAGCTCCTGTGCTGGTGAGTCCAGTATCCATTTGTCTTTGGCTCTACATCTGTTTTTTTTCTTATAACAGTCAATGAATTAGGTCATATACTTTATTTCTTACCTATAAAATCTAGGCTGTAAGCGGCTTCTGTGCCTGGCTGCATAAAACATCCTACGTTTTTTTTTTTCTTTAAGGAAATATTGTCTCTTACCTAAGGGAATTATTTAAAAGTGTTTTCATAAAAGGCTTCAGATGGGAAATTAGTACGGGATTTACTGCACCGACTGAGGTTTTGTTGCCGTAAAGTTTCACTGCTTTCATGACCACAAAAAACAGAAATACTAAATATAAGAATAACTAGATCTGCATTTCCTGAAAGAACTTCAACAGAGATTAAAATGTGGCAACTGGAAAGAATAAAAGAATACGGCTTGTGTCCCAGTACTTTTGGCTGTATGCAGGAGCGTGTCCAAGTACTTTTGTACATTTATGACAATAATCAACCTTATTCTTTGTTTTAGGTGGGATTAGGCGTGCCATAAAGCGCCGGTTCCCAACCTTTGTCTTAAAGCTACCAACACCCCTTACTGGCAAAATAGGGATTATCATATTTACTATTTAATATTTTTGTTTGTATTGTTTATTTTTCTTTCATGTTCCTTTTTAGTTTGTTTTTACCTTTTTCTTTTTTTAAAATTCTTGTTTCATTTTTTTTTTCAAGAGACTTGTTTTATGCAAATACTCACTCGTATTATATACACAATTATATTGATTATTTTATTTATTGTATATACTGTTCTCTAATTTTCTATAGTTTTATCTTTTCTATTTTATTATAGTTATTTTAATTATTATATATACTGTTGTCTTATAGTCTAGTTTAATTTTCTTATATATGCATTATATTTTCTTTGTGTTCTCTTTTTTACTTTTTATATTTATATTCTGGTTATTTAAAGAATTACTATAAACTTGTTAATTAACGACTTTATGTTCCAGTGGGCATGTTATTTCATTTTTATTTAAAGTGCAAATTGTGTTTTTAAGAAACTCTCAGCATGTCAGAGCCGAAAAAGCCTGGCACACCCCCTGTGATGTTTGGTGCCCCCCTGAGGTTGGGAACCATGGCCTTAAATAATTCTTAAGTGAATTAATTCCTACATTAAGGAGCTTTATGACACATTTAAGGCTTTAGGAAGATTTTTCTTATGTAACACTTTTTTTTTTGGCAACCTTAAAGTAAAATGCTACTTACGGTGTTTGATGTAAGCAGTGCCTGATCTCCCGTAGACTGGCGTGGTATCAGATGGTATCCGATGTTTAAATTAGACCATATTTAATCATATTTAATTATTTAATTGGCTCTGATTAATTAGATATGATGTGATGTGATTTGTGCAGGTGATCCCGGCGGATCATGATCTTCAGAAGATGCTGCATCAGTATGAGGAGAACAGAGAGAAGATCTTCACTACACACCGAGCACCCTGAATTTGGATCAAAATACAGACAATTGTTTACCTAAAACGAGGCAAACTTGCTCTCACACCCTCATGGATTCCTCGTGTGTGTGTCTCTGTGTGTGTGTGTGTGCGTGCGCATGTGGACCAAATGTCCTCATAGGGAAACCTTGCGATTTTGACTTGTAAGCAGTTTTGCTCGCTTCTATATTTGCTTTTTGGTTTGTTATTTTGTATGTGTGTTATACATTTTAATTGGATATGTGAGTTTATTTAAGTGACATTTTGTAGTTCTCCAGGTTTGTATTATTTTAACACACACAGGCGCAGTTGTGTTGTTTACCTCTTTATATTTAAGTGTCAAAGCAGTTGTCCTTGGTGCAACACACCTTTAACGATCTTAGTCATTGAGTGCATTTATTAATTCGATAACTGTTGGAAATCAGATTTTGTTATTAATCCGATCAGGGACTTTACATGCACTTGAGTAATCAGATCAAGCTATAATATGTAATCTCAAATGTAAGCTTTTACTATTAAATTACAAAATTGTTCATTTTATGGGGACTATATAAAGCATTGCACGTAAGAATCTCCCCAAAATGTTCGATAGCCGTTTAGCGATTAATTCTAGGGTTGCCAGATCCCACTACAGAGTACGCCACCATATCCCAACAGAAGCGAAACCTCTGAGAATAAGCGGACCTGGCATCCATATTTTTTCCTCACTTGTCTTTCTGCGCACAAGGTCATATTTAGTAGTCAATGACTGGGGTGAAGTTACTGTGAAAAATAATTTACACGAGTCAAATTTATTTATTTTAAATTAATATGGTTAAGCTTAAGCTTGTATATCCAGAACTGTCCTATTTAAGTCTGATTCATATCGAGTTTACGTTCTTTACGGTAAGAAAAACTTTGGTGTAAACATTCCGCAGATCTGATTGTGGTTGGCTTTTTAGTTCTTTAGCTCCACATCTCCAAAGAGACAGGTTCGAGTCCTGGCCTCCCTGCTGTCTGTGTGGAGTTTGCATGTTCTCCCCATGTCTGCACTGGCTTCCTCCCAGTTCTCAAAAACTGGCCCTGAACAGGTTTAAGTGGGTACAGACAG